>JAODAL010010615.1:0-104195 GCA_025379985.1 Phyllomedusa bahiana
TACAAATTAAACTTAAGAACAAACCTACAGTCCTTACCCCGTTCAAAACCCGGGGGCCGCCTGTATTCAATGTTCTTTTTTTTTTATGTATACATGTATTATCCTTTTTAAACGATCTATTTATTACCCAATGATTCTACAATCGTGCTTTCAGTTTGACATAAATTATAGTATACTTTATACTTGCCCCCTTATTCACAACCACTTTCCCCTTTGAACTTGTGCTTTTTAAATTTCTTGTTTTAAAATAAGTAAAAAGTTTTTGTGATCTGTAATCAGACCTGCCCAGAAACAACATGATTTTATATCTTACTATTTGTAATGAACCCCCCCCATATTCACCCCTTCCCTCACACAGTATAAAGTCAATTAGTTAATTCTAAAATTTTTCGTGTATTGCCTTATCTTTTGCCCGTTGCGTATTCTAATCAAAAAGGGATTTCACATGGCGTAATTTTGGCGCGCTTTTCCGCGTTTTCCTTTTAAATACACGAATTGCGCCGAAATTGGGTAATCCTCAATTCTCAAAAAACTATGGATTATGCCTCTTCTCCCCCCCTTTACAATACGATCGTTAAGGGGCTTGGAGGGCAAGCCAAACCCCCACCCCGACTCCTAAATTTCCCAAACCCCCGACCCCCGACCCCCCCATACAGGGCGCATGTTTAAGTATAACTTTACTGAGAAAAATTGGTAAAAATCCGGCTTATGATACAATAACAACTTTTTGGGAAGAACAACACTCAGAAGAAAATGGTAACAATGTTTTTGATTTTTTAAAACCCCCCTTGGGGTGATTTGGAAAAAGCGTATTTGTATCCAAGTCCAGTCTGCACCAACATTGGGAATGGTAGAGAACCTGGGATCAGATTTTGGTTAAAGGGCACTTGAATCTGACCCAAGCCAAAAGGATTCAGACGAGCTAAAAAACCAAAGGGGGATTTCCCAAAACACAAAATAAAAAAATTTAAAGGGTTTTCACTACATTGATTCATCTTACCTCATCCTGTTTTCTTGGTTTCATTTTGAATTCAGGCATTTTTATGGCTTCCACGGGCTCCGTATAAGTAAGGTCTTACTATAGCAACCAGTGCGCACCTATCAGGAAGATCAAAAGGTCTGTACAAAGCAACCAGTGCTGGCAGCCTATCAGGAGAGATCCACGGGTCTGTAGCAAAACCCCCAGTGCTGGCACCTATCGGAGGATCCAAAGGTCTGAGCTAAGGACCATCGGCAGCCTTCAGGGAGATCACACAGGTCGTAGCTATAGCGAGAGGAGTATGCAGCCAACAAGAGGGATACTGGGAATAGGTAGGACATTTTAAGGACAATATTGCAAATGATTGTTTTTAAAAATCTTTAACAAAAAAGGGACCCTTGTATGAGACAACCCCTTTAACACTTGATTTTTGGGTGCAAAACTGAAACAAACAGATGCAAAATTGCAAGTCAATTTTTGTTAAGTGAAGTGACTGTATAAAAATTACAGTAGCCCATGTACAAAGCTGTAGGGATGGGAATAGGGAGCCTGAAAAGTCCAATTTCAAAACATTGTTTCCATTTTTCTTGTCATGTAAAATATTTTTTGAAAAACTTTAGGACACAAAAAAATTGTAAATATGCAAAACCTGCAGGAACATTTGTGGATCTCGAATTTGTTTTGAAAATATATCGCCCCCATCGATCCTGCAAGATGACCCCAACCCATCTCATTTTTCCGGGGTAGAAAGGCCTTCACACTAACTTGGGGTTTGGGCGCAAAACGGTGACCACAGAGGCAAAATCCTAACAAGTCAGGGTATAAAAATTGCCTCACCACAGTCGTTTTGATAATGGGTTTATCGTCTACTTCTTTTTAAACAGGTGAAAAAAAATTTTCTGAATTTTTTGCCCCGGGAGCAGAATCTTTTTTCCCGGCAGCACTTTGCCCGCTCCCTGTCATCAATTGCTGAAGATATGGGAGCAGTAGCACTGGCCGGACCCAATTCCTTTTGCTCTTTGCACTGCATCGAACTAACTGGACCAACTTATTATATATTTTGGGAGTCGGTCCATTTTATGACGACTCCGACTCCTGCAAAATAGCCACCGACTCCACGACTCCGACTCCACAGCCCTGGTATTGTACGCGCGGGGAGATAAGTGACATGTCAATTACTTGTGGCGAATACGCGCCGCGAGTATTGAATGTCATTGGAGCTGGCAGACTGCTGGCCCGCTGTGTACTGTACGCGCTGCAGTACATCGTGTGAACATACCCTAATCCTTATCAGAAAACAATATCGCTAAAACAATCATTATGTCATTACCTACTATTTATATCATGACACTACATACAGATAAGCAGAAACTACAGCAAACTGAGATTAGCTCAGGAGTTTTCTCTGTTTACTATCACGACTGGGGAAGGACAAGATTTTATATGCAGTTTTTAATTGCACAGAACTGTTGAATTAAAAAAACAAAACTGCAAAAAATTAAAAAAAAAAAAAAAAATTATAATTCCAGGACTATTGTTTGTAACAACATTACCCCTTAATGATAGACTTGTCCCTTTAAAAAAATATTACTTATTGTCATGTTCAGCCATCCTCTGGTCTGCTGCACACATAAGATGATGGGTGACCACCACCAAGGGCTGCCATGATAGTGCCCAGAGGGGACGTCACTAAAGCTGCCACAGACACTGAATGGTACATGAACCATTCAAAGGTTTTAAGGAAGATCTGTCACCAGTAGGACAGCTGCCCCTCCACCATGTCCCCCTCGGCCGACTCTCTCACCAACACAAGTACATGCTGCAGCCAGAGCCATCTTAACAGAATTTTGGGCCCCCGGGGATAGCACTGCAGTGGTCCCTGCCCAAATACATGACATCACACTTGGCCATGCCTCGAGCCCCTCCCAAGCACACCCATATTATCATATCACTTATGTCTGGGCACTGCCAGTCTGCAGCCTACAAGACTATTTGGCAGGGAGCCTTTGGCTCCCTTCACCACCATGGTTTTTAACTGTTTGCACATCTTGAAAACACACAAGCAGTTAAATAAGCGAAGCCAAGCAAGGAATCCTGGGTGTGTTTCTTGTATTCCTGTGACATACATAGACCACCTGGGGCCCCTATACTTGTGGGGCCCCAGGGCAACTGCTTATTGTGCCCGATGGAAAAGATGGCCCTTGCTGCAGCCTTCCAATATTTTTGTATATTATTTTGATGAATGGATTCTGTTCAGGTCACTTGGGCTGCACTCTCGGCAGGGACGCTCCTCGCCTTCCGGCGGCAGTGATTCAGTGCGCGGTTGTGTTAGGACACGGGGCTGATTCATCACAGTTTAACTGGAGCAAAGGAATTTTTTTCCCTGCTCAGTTGTAGAACGGCAACCTAGAAAATGTCACGCATAACCTATATTCTATACTTTATGTTCAGAGCGGGAACATTAATGGGATGTGCTGTGGCCATAAGGATTATCTTCTCCTGAGAGGACAACTATAAATCATCAGTAAATTTACTGACTGCTGGTAATAAGGGCGATTTTGTTTGCTGGTTGGGAGGAGGAAAATAAAAATAGATTGAAAAAAAAAACCTGTAGAAAAGAAGGACGAATTCTGCTCATCTCCTTCACTCAGTAAATTAACCTATACATGTTCTTCCTCTCCACAGATCTACGAAATTAGCAGAAAAGGGGGACAAATCGTAGTGGATACCCCATCAATATGGACAAAAGAAGGATGGAGATGGGGAAGAGTTAAGGGGCACTTTTGAATAAACGGGGTAGTTATGAGTCACAAAATAGGGGCATTTCTCTCTGACAAAAGATACTTTGAAAGGGGATTTTCCTCTCTGACCGCTTCACGGAGCCTGCTCTTCACAATAAGCCTCAGGCTCCCACTTCCTGTTCAGGCTGTGGGCGGTTCTACAGCTTCAGACTCCCACTTCCTGTTCAGGCTGTGGGCGGTTCTACAGCTTCAGGCTCCCACTTCCTGTTGAAGCTGTGGGTGGTTCTACAGCTTCAGGCCTCCACCCTGTTCAGGATGTGGGCGGTTCTACAGCTTCAGGCTCCAATTTCCTGTTCATGCTGTGGTTGGTTCTACAGCTTCAGGCCTCGACTTCCTGTTCAGGCTGTGGGCGGTTCTACAGCTTCAGGCTCCCACTTCCTGTTTAGGCTGTGGGCGGTTCTACAGCTTCAAGCTCCCATTTCCTGTTCAAGGTGTGGGTGGTTCTACAACTTCAGGCCGCCACTTCCTGTTCGGGCCATGGGCGGTTCTACAGCTTCGGGCCCCCACTTCCTGTTCAGGCTGTGGACGGTTCTACAGCTTCAGGCTCCCACTTCCTGTTTAGGCTGTGGGCGGTTCTACAGCTTCAAGCTCCCATTTCCTGTTCAAGGTGTGGGTGGTTCTACAACTTCAGGCCTCCACTTCCTGTTCAGGCTGTGGGCGGTTCTACAGCTTCAGGCTCCCACTTCCTGTTCAGGCTGTGGGCGGTTCTACAGCTTCAGGCACCCACTTCCTGTTCATGCTGTGGGCGGATCTACAGCTTCAGGCCTCCACTTCCTGTTCAGGCTGTGAGCGGTTCTATAGCTTCAGGCTCCCGCTTGCTGTTCAAGCCTGTTTAGGCTGCGGCCGATTCTACAGCAGTGCCTGACATTTCAGCTCTGCTATTCCTAGCTCATCCTGTTAGAGGGACATTGGTGATGCAGGGGTTTTAGCAGTAGGGCAGAAGGGTACAGAGCTCTACAGGGTCAAATTTGTCAGTAAGAAAGATAAAACAACATCCTGTGCTGCTCATTAGACACAGCAGGGAGTGACTTCGCCGTCATGACTACTGCTAAGGCAGAGAGAGTTGGTCGGTAACAGGACTGGGGTAAGGTAAATAGGGCATATAGCGCCCCTCTATGAATAATTCAGCCTAATCCATACCTCCTTGTGTCTCTTTTCTGCCAGGGATGATTCGGCACCCTAGGCAGTCTCCTACCCTTCGTCTCGGCCCTGGTCGTTAACCTAGGGAAACTTATTTACAAAAGAAGGGACTGCTTTAATTCTAAAAGGAAGCAAAATTAGAATAGCAATGTATTTGATAATAGTCTATATTTACCTTTGCCTGCATGTTTACAGCTAATCTATGTGGTGGAAATACCGCTTTAAGGGAATTTTCTTAATTAAAAAGAAACTGGCAAATGTGGGGTTACCCATTCACCTCCTCTGTCCCAGCATGCCCTGCGAATCACAGATATTCAACACCGTGGAGCAAATAGATTGCAGGTGTTTTGCTCTACCTGCAGCCTAGCAGCCACCTGCGGCTCCTGGATGTTGACACACATATAGGTCACAGTGACATTCATGAGAGCTGTCAGTGTAATTTGATGGGCACAAGTGGCTGTAGGAACCAGGGTCATCTGTCAGGTGTCTACCTTTAGTTAGGTCAGTGCTATAGCAGCTGTGTCATTATGATGCATTAAACTGCACTGTGAAAGCTGTAGATGCATTGCTTAATACACCGCTATCTGAACAGCCAGCACTACCCCCGTATAATGAGAGGGGGGTTGGCAGGATGATGGAACATACATATATATATATATATATATATATATATATATATATATATACACACACTCATACCTCGCAGACCAATGTGCTGCCTGGCATCTCTATATATTTCTCTTTTGAATAAGCGCCTGGCAGGTAATAGACTAGAGGTGTGTGGATACTGATATAGTGCTCTTCATCTGGAGATATCATGTAGTCCTCACCTGGGTAGTCACCTAGTCCTTACCCTGGTCTCTTGTGATAACAACACTACAAGTCTATCAGTGACAGCGCAGACAGTTGCTGTGACTAAGGGGTAGTCCCCGGATCGCATAAGCTGTGTATCATCCTCCCCTGTGCTTTTGTGCCATGCGATTTTAATGCTATTGGAATATATTTTTGATTTTATCTGCTCTACGGATTGCTGGATCGAAGTTTGCTTCTACAGCGCAGACAGTATCTGGAGGAAAACAAATCGTTAGTAAGAGAAAGGGTATCCAGCGTGAAACAACTGGTTAGCACGGCAATTTAATATAGCCTGTTACTTCAAAGGGGATTGGAGCCTCACTACTGTCTAGATAGTAATAACATCACTAAGAACATAAGCTATGCTATCCATTCACTAGAGTAATGACATCACTGAGAATAGAGCCTATCCATTCATGAGACAGCAATGACATTACTGAGAATAGAGCCTATCCATTCATTAGAGAGCAATGACATCACTGAGAATAGAGCCTATCCATTCACAAGAGAGCAATGACATCACTGAGAATAGAGCCTATCCATTCACTAGAGTAATGACATCACTGAGAATAGAGCCTATCCATTCACAAGAGAGCAATGACATCACTGAGAATAGAGCATATCCATTCACTAGAGCAATGACATCACTGAGAATGCAGCCTATCCATTCACAAGAGAGCAATGACATCACTGAGAATAGAGCCTATCCATTCACAAGAGAGCAATGACATCACTGAGAATGCAGCCTATTTACTAGAGAGCAGTGACATCACTGAGAATGTAGCCTATCCACTGATTAGACGGAAATGACGTCACTGAAAATGCCGTTCATCCACGTATTCGAGATGTGATTCACAGACTAATAAGACCTGAATTCAGAGACCAGGAACATAAAGTTCCCATAGAAGTGGTCACCAGGTGGAATTGCCGTCACTGAGTGTTCCCATCTCAGCGGCTTCATTACCACCCATTACGTCTCCTCTGTGCCTTTGGGTCTTGTAGGGATCAGGTAGCACAGGCATGCTGGGAACAAGGTTCTGGCTAATTAATCTGAACAAACCATTATTGATTTATAGAAAGAGCAATCGATATCTACATTTCATTACAGTACAGCGAGAAGAGAAGAATGCGCGTCCCATTCCTACACATCAAGACTGGTTTCCAATGATGGTTCAGCCACACAACTCATGACCCAGGTTCTATGGTCAGATCAAAGGGTACAAGGTTCTCCCACAAACAGGCAAATCTATACAGCAAATATCTTACTGTTTTATCCATAGCAGCAGTATTATAGTAGTTATATTCTTGTACATAGGGGGCAGTATTATAGTGTGTTATATTCTTGTACATAGGAGGCAGTATTATAGTGTGTTATATTCTTGTACATAGGGGCAGGATTAGAGTAGTTCTTGTACATAGGAGGCAGTATTATAGTAGTTATATGCTTGTACATAGGAGCAGTATTATAGTAGTTATATTCTTGTACATAGGGGGCAGTATTATAGTAGTTATATTCTTGTACATAGGGGGCAGTATTATAGTAGTTATATTCTTGTACATAGGGGCAGTATTATAGTAGTTATATTCTTGTACATAGTAGGCAGTATTATAGTAGTTATATTCTTGTACATAGGAGCAGTATTATAGTAGTTATATTCTTGTACATAGGGACAGTATTATAGTAGTTATATTCTTGTACATAGGGGGCAGTATTATAGTAGTTATATTCTTGTACATAGGGGGCAGTATTATAGTAGTTATATTCTTGTACATAGGGGGCAGTATTATAGTAGTTATATTCTTGTACATAGGAGGCAGTATTATAGTAGTTATATTCTTGTACATAGGAGGCAGTATTATAGTAGTTATATTCTTGTACATAGGAGGCAGTATTATAGTAGTTATATTCTTGTACATAGGGGGCAGTATTATAGTAGTTATATTCTTGTACATAGGGGCAGTATTATAGTAGTTATATTCTTGTACATAGGGGGCAGTATTATAGTAGTTATATATTCTTGTACATAGGAGGCAGTATTATAGTAGTTATATTCTTGTACATAGGGGCAGTATTATAGTTGTTATATTCTTGTACATAGGGGGCAGTATTATAGTAGTTATATTCTTGTACATAGGGGCAGTATTATATGTATGTTATATTCTTGTACATTAGGAGGCAGTATTATTAGTAGTTGTATTCTTGTACATAGGGGGCAGTATTTATAGTAAGTATATATTCTTGTACATAGGGGGCAGTATTATAGTAGGTCTATTCTTGTACAATAGGGCAGTATTATAGTAGTTATATTGCTGTACATAGGTGGCAGTATTATAGTAGTTATATTCTTGTACATAGGAGGCAGTATTATAGTAGTTATATTCTTGTACATAGGGGGCAGTATTATAGTAGTTATATTCTTGTACATAGGGCAGTATTATAGTAGTTATATTCTTGTACATAGAGGGCAGTATTATAGTAGTTATATTCTTGTACATAGGGGGCAGTATTATAGTAGTTATATTCTTGTACATAGAGCGCAGTATTATAGTAGTTATATTCTTGTACATAGGAGGCAGTATTATAGTAGTTGTATTCTTGTACATAGGGGGCAGTATTATAGTAGTTATATTCTTGTACATAGAGGGCAGTATCATAGTAGTTATATTCTTGTACATAGGGAACAGTATTATAGTAGTTATATTCTTGTACATAGGGGGCAGTATCATATTAGTTATTTTCTTGTACATAGGAGCAGTATTATAATAATTTTATTCTTGCACAAAGGGGGCAGTGCAATGATAGTTATGTTTTTATACATAGGCGGCAGTATTATCTTAGTTATATTAGTATAGACAGAGGGCAAAGCAGCATTTCGTTCCTTTCCCCCACATCATACATTCATCCAACTGGTGGTGCGATATAAAAATGCTTCTTCTACAGTAAAGGGAATAATAAACTGTATGCTCCATGATGGTATATGATTTATTACTTAAATGATCCTCCTCAATCAAAGCAAAATGTTTTTAACAAATCTAAAATGTCCTTAGACTATCCTTGCAGACATTTCAAGTCAAAGTTGAGATTAGCTTTAGTGACGCTCTAATCATTCTCTGCTGCTGTCACGGTCATCAGCTTATCTGCACTCTCTCTTTAATAAATGCGCCATCCATGTGGGTGTATTATATGAATATCTCTGCACAACTATCACTCAACAGGATCAAAAACAAAATGTCTGACAACCCCCATGAAGCTCACTACAAAATACTAATTCCTTCTAGAGCTGCAAGTGAAGGGTACAGATCGGAGCGTGTCCTACACAACCCCCTTTTGACATTTAGCTTGTTAACCTATAGAAGGAGAATGTTAGAATCTCGCCATCCTGTGTAATTTGATTACTTCAGACCCACTCCCTCGAGCCAGGAGAAATCCAATTACTTTTTCATGCATTTGAAGTACATTTTTAATGCAAACACCCGGAAAACATCACTATCACTCAATAGCTGGATTAGACTGATGCCCGGTAACACACATTCATGGTGACATCTGCTTAACCCTCTCAATTAGAGTGTTAGCTTTAGGGGCAAAAATACCCTGTCATTAGATCTCTAGATTGATGTCGCTCAGCAGTATTTCATCGCTGACATGAATCATTGAAGAAACGTGTTTAAAGGGTGCAATACTGCTCTTACACTTTAGGTGGTGCTGTGACATAGAGGTCGTTATACACATACATTGGGTAGTCATACTGGCCAAGAGGTCCACATGCTCGCTGCGGGTTTCAGATGCAAACACTGTTGAAACCACATTTATTGAGAATATTCCATATAAGAGCCACAAAGCTTAAATGGAGGGATGTAGCAAATCACCGACAGCCATACTTATGCCGAGATTAACTATGTACGCTACTATGAATGCAAGTGGACAGGAGAATACTGTATATTGCACTTTCTAGAAGTCTTTTATCCTTTCAGATCTATAGTTCTATGCAGGTTGTAATATAGTAGTTATATTCTTGTACATAGGAGCAGTATTATAGTAGTTATATTCTTGTACATAGGGGGCAGTATTATAGGAGTTATATTCTTGTACATAGGGATTATTATTATAGTAGTTATATACTTGTACATAGGAGGCAGTATCATAGTAGTTATATTCTTGTAGATAGGAGCAGTATTATAGGAGTTATACTCTAGTACATAGGGGGCAGTATTGTAGTAGTTATATTCTTGTACATAGGGGGCAGTATTATAGTAGTTATATTCTTGTACATAGGGGGACAGTATTATAGTAGTTATATTCTTGTACACAGGGGCAGTATTATAGTAGTTATATTCTCGTACATAGGGGGCAGTATTATAGTAGATATATTCTTGTACATAGGGGGCAGTATTATAGTAGTTATATTCTTGTACATAGAGAGCAGTATTATAGTAGTTATATACTTGTACATAGGGGGCAGTATTATAGTAATTATATTCTTGTACATAGGGGCAGTATTATAGTAGTTATATTCTTGTACATAGGGCACAGTATTATAGTAGTTATATTCTTGTACAAAGTGGCAGTATTATAGTAGTTATATTCTCGTACATAGGGGGCAGTATTATAGTAGTTATATTCTTGTACATAGAGAGCAGTATTATAGTAATTATATTCTTGTACATAGGGGGCAGTAATATAGTAGTTATATTCTTGTACATAGGGGCAGTATTATAGTAGTTATATTCTTGTACATAGAACACAGTATTATAGTAGTTATATTCTTGTACATAGAGGGCAGTATTATAGTAGTTATTTTCTTGTACATAGGACACAGTATTATAGTACTTATATTCTTGTACATAGGGGCAGTATTATAGTAGTTATATTCTTGTACATAGGGGGCAGTATTATAGTAGTTATATTCTTGTACATAGGGAGCAGTATTATAGTAGTTATATTCTTGTACATAGGGGGCAGTATTATAGTATATTCTTGTAAATAGGGGGGAGTATTATAGTAGTATAATAAGTTATATTCTTGTACTTATTGGCAGTATTTTGGTAGTTACACTATCGTTCAAAAGTTTGTGGTCACCCAGACAATTTTGTATTTTCCTTGAAAACTTATTCTTTTATTTATCAAATGAGTTGCAAAATGAATAGAAATCTCATCCAGACATTGACAAGGTTGGAAATAATGATTTTTATTTGAAATAATAATTTTCTACTTCAGACTTTTCTTTTGTCGCTCCCTTTGCAGCAATTCCAGCATTGCAGACCTTTGGCATTCTAGTTGTTAACTTGCTGAGGCAATCTAGAGAAATTTCATCCCATGCTTCCAGAAGCCCCTCCCACAAGTTGGAGAGGCTTGATGGGCACTGGCGTTTTGCGGGTACTATTTAATGAAGCTGCCAGTTGAGGACCTGTGAGGTGTCGATTTCTCAAACTAGAGACTCTGATGTACTTGTCTTGTTGCTCAGTTGTGCAGCGTGGCCTCCCACTTCTCTTTCTACTCTGGATAGAGCCTGTTTGTGCTCTCCTCTGAAGGGAGTAGTGCACACCGTTGTAGGAAATCTTCAGTTTCTTGGCAATTTCTTGCATGGAATAGCCTTTATCTCTCAGCACATGAATAGTCTGTCGAGCTTCACATGAAAGTTCTCTTTTTCTGGCCATTTTGTGAGTTGGCATGCAATTGTTTGCAAGACGGACCCGAGCGGCGCTTTCTAAACACGTAGCGGCGATCTCTCATGTGAACGCCGCAGCGTGCTCGTCATAGCAAGCAGTGATAAAGTCACTGCTAATTGTTAGATCCGTCTTGGGGTCCGCCCTGTCGGTCCCCAAGACGGATCTACAAAGTGCTTGTAACATGAAGTGAAAACTCCATATGAACAAGCCCTAATACTCCAGATTCTCAAGTAGCTGAAAGAAAGGTCAGTTTTAGGGCATGTTCACACGGCGTTTTCGGACGAGGTTTTGGACGAGGTTTTTGGAGCGTTTCCTCGTGTAATAGGGTGTATATTACGGTATACAGTGTGTGTCTTATAAGATGTGAGATGTGATATAGAAATATTTATCTTATTGTTTCATTAATATACTTTGTATCCAGACATATGCTGGATACAATCTATTTCAGACACAGGATAGATCCTATGTCTTTCTGCTGCAGCTATCATGCTACCCACATAAGGGTCTATTTCTGCTCACGGTGTTTGACCTTGGTGACCCCTCCCTTAATGCCCCGAACCCATACAGATCATAGCTGATACTATTACATAATGCTCCAGTATTATTATACCACACCAGATATGGAGGGCCATAGAATTGTGCAGTCTGGTATCGCTGACTAGACAACTCAGACATAAGAGATTCCCAAGTTTGGGCATTCTGCGCGTTAATGAGAGACCGCTCTGACTAGTATAAAGAGGCGTGCTTTACCATTAAGAGCTCATCCTCGGCTGGGGTCTGACATGGCGCCCAGCAAACCTGTGTCATCAGACTGAATGGGTTGTATTTTTAGGTACAAGCGGGGGCTCCCCATTTCACTGTGTGCAAGAACTTGGCATTGGTAACATCTGTAACTGCAAGCTAAGTATTTTATTCTATTTTCCTTAATTTATGTAATAAACCTTTTATTTTTATACATTCTGCCTAATTGTAATTCATTTCTTGCACGCCAAATCAATCACACAATTACACCTCGCCCAAAACCTCGTCCAAACCACATCAAAACCTCGCCTGAAACACTCTTCTTCAGACGAGACCGCGCCAAAAACCGCGCTGAAAACCGCGCCTAAAACACGCTTCAAGAATTGACATGACACTTGTTTTTCAGTGCTTCCAAAGAAGCGCGTAAAAACCTTGCCGTGTGTGAACTACAACGAGGTTTTACATAGGAATCAATTAAATGAACTGGGGGCGTTTTGGGAGCGTTTTGGATGAGGTTTTGGGCGAGGAAACGCTCCGAAAACCTCCTCTAAAACCTCGTCCAAAAACAACGTTTGAACATGCCCTTATAGCTTCTCTAATCAGCAAAACCGTTTTCAGCTGTGCTAACAAACTTCCATAAGAGTTTTCAAAATATCCAATAGCTTTCTTACACAGTTCGCAAACACAATGTACCATTAGAAGACTGGACTGATGGTTGTTGGAAATGGGCCTCTATACACCTATGTAGATATTGCATTAACAACCAGACGTTTGCAGCTAGAATAGTCATTTACCACATTAACAATGTATAGAGGGGATTTCTGATTCATTTAATGTTAGCTTCACTGAAAAAAACTGTGCTTTTCTTTCAAAAATAAGGATATCTCTAAGTGACCCCAAACTTTTGAACGGTAGTGAATATTCTTGTGCATAGAAGGAAATATTAAAGTGTTTTTGCTCATGTTAGTATTATGTGCCAGTGATTGAAGAGGCTTGAAAGCAGTTGAGCAGTTGTCATTCTCTTCCGTCTCTCTTCTTGGTAGTTTGCACAAAGTATATTTTGCATCAGGAGTAACCAACAGAGATAAAACCACCTGCCATAACACAAAGAACAATAAAACTGCCCTCTATCCTGAACAATGAATGGAGGGACGTTCAATTTAAATGATGGTTACTTTAGTTGAGTTGATGTATGTCTCTCCTATGTCCCCAGCAATGGGCTATAGATAACATTGATGATCTGTCTCTATGGAGACATTAGTATCCCCATTTTAATATTCTGTATACAAGTCACTTTTCACATATAGGTCACTAAGCAAGGTCTGATTTGCATCCCTGGAATAATATTCTGATATTTGGTAATTAAGTGATGATTTATAGCAGTGGGTGAAGTTCCTGAGTCATGCTAAACTCGTAATCTTTATGTTGGCTGCTCTCTGAAGTTCCACAGAAGCTCAGTGAATCTCTCTGGAAGTGGGAGTAGCTATATTTGGCAGTGAATCCAGGTTTTAATACAATTTACAACTGTTAAATTCATTTTAGAAATTAGCCCTTTAAATGTCCTTGCCTATTAAAACAAAGCTGCACAAGAGTCGCATGAGGCTCCAGATACCTTCAGTCAATAATGTTCATACATGCCATAGAGGAAGAACAATGGGAACATCCCGGGAGGGCAAATAATCAAAGAAAGGCAAAGCCTGAGACTCGCCTCATGAGCTGACACTTGTGATGTCAATGAGCCACTGCTATGATGTCTCACAGTGGGTGATGTCACTAAGCCAATACTATAATGTCTCTCAGTGGGTGATGTCACTAAGCCAATACTATAATGTCTCTCAGTGGGTGATGTCAGTGAACTACTACTATGATGTCTCTTAGTGGGTGATGTCACTAAGCCAATACTATAATGTCTCTCAGTGGGTGATGTCAGTGAACCACTACTATGATGTCTCTTAGTGGGTGATGTCACTAAGCCAATACTATAATGTCTCTCAGTGGGTGATGTCAGTGAACCACTACTATGATGTCTCTTAGTGGGTGATGTCAATGAGCCACTACTATGATGTCTCTCAGTGGGTGATGTCAATGAGCCACTGCTATGATGTCTCTTAGTGGGTGATGTCAATGAGCCACTGCTATGATGTCTCTCAGTGGGTGATGTCACTAAGCCACTACTATGATGTCTCTTCGTGGGTGATGTCAATGAGCCACTGCTATGATGTCTCTTAGTGGGTGATGTCAATGAGCCACTGCTATGATGTCTCTTAGTGGGTGATGTCAATAAGCCAATACTATAATGTCTCACAGAGGGTGATGTCACTAAGCCAATACTATAATGTCTCTCAGT
The DNA here is from genome assembly GCA_025379985.1 of Phyllomedusa bahiana. NCBI lineage: Eukaryota > Metazoa > Chordata > Amphibia > Anura > Hylidae > Phyllomedusa > Phyllomedusa bahiana. The sequence continues at coordinate 14,528 of JAODAL010010615.1, forward strand.
GGGTGATGTCACTAAGCCACTACTATGATGTCTCTTCGTGGGTGATGTCAATGAGCCACTGCTATGATGTCTCTTAGCAGGTGATGTCACTAAGCCACTACTATGATGTCTCTTAGCAGGTGATGTCACTAAGCCACTTCTATGATACGCTCAGTGGGTGATGTCAATGAGCCACCACTGTAATGTCACTCGTTGGGTGTTACCACTGAGCCACTGCTTCCATGTTATTTTAGCAAGTCAGTAAAGTAGACCTTACCCTACTTCTGCTTCTAACAGGAAACCATCATAGAACTCTCTTAGCTGGGTTACCCAGTGTGGAAAACCCCTTTTCTGAATGTATCCCCAGCAGGAATTAGGTATAGCAGAGATCCAGCAAATCACAAAACTCCTTGACCCTAATGCCAAATCCATAACTGGGCCCCAGAAAATCACGTGCGATTGAAAACACCTCATATGGGGCAGTGGGACTTTTTGAGCCCCCTCATGCTGAAGAGCTTTGGTGTAAGCTATTTTGACTCTCTCTAGGTCTAAGGGACTTATATTCTTTTACAGCAACTCGGGATTAACTACATAGTGCTGCCGTTATAATCTCATGCTTGGAATTGTTTCCAGTATGTTATGGTCCAGCCTGACTGTGCTTCATCACAATCCATTGTGGAATATGGCTCGGTTTCAAGGAACCTGTCGCTGATTGACTGTTACTATTCCTGGCCGCCGTAATGTTAAATAATTAATGATCTGTTTGTTTACAGTTAAATTGCACTCGATCACAGAAGAGATTGGGGTATGGAGCTTTGCGCCTCTGTCGGGCTGCTGTGTAAACACATAGGTAAGGCTGATCACTAAGTGGGGCTGCTGCTGCCAGTTTTATTTATCCAAGCTCATATGTTTTCCCAAAACTCAGCAACCAGTGAGAGCTAACAGTAACCAGATGGGCCAGTAACGGCCCGCTGCATACCAGATCACTAAGCACCATGTGACTCCTATGGAAACTGCATAGTTCCTGACTTACATCTGTCCCCTAGTTACAAACAGAGACTTATGGGGCGTGGCTGAGCGTGCTGACATCACACACTACGTCACGCCCCTTATAATACCGCTGCAAGGCTCCCTGCGCCCCCTGCGTCTTCCAGCCGTCATAGCAGCTCTTCTTCACCTTCCTCCCATCTTGCACTGGGAACCTCTTTCTTCAGGCCATAAAACCCATATCTCCCTCATGCCGCTCTGGTTGTGCATTGTTGGTCCTGTTCTTATTGCCACATGTAGCAGAGCACTTATGCAATTAGTTTATGTGTGGTATGCTGGCATTTGTAGTTGTGGAACTAATGCTGTCTAATTCTGTCTCTCAGGTGCTGCTGTGACATGCTGGCACTTGTAGTTCCACAGCTTCTATCTGCTTTAGAACATGAATCTACGAGTGCCAGCATGCCACACCACACATGTACTAATTGTATGGGTGTTGTTTAGTACATGTTTTTAATACATGCTGCTGTGATGCCGGCACTTGTAGTTCCATGTTCCAAAGCAGCTAGAAGCTGTGGAACTACAAGTGCCAGCATGTCACAGCAGCACCTGAGAGACAGAATTAGACAGCATTAAACACGTGTACTAAACAACAGCCATATAATTAGTACATGTGTGGTGTGGCATGCTGGAAACTTGTAGTTCTATTTTTCCAAAGCAACTAGAAGCTGTGGAACTACAAGTGCCAGCAAGTCTCAGCAGCACGTATTAAACACATGTACTAAACAACAGCCATATAATTAGTACAAGTGTGGTGTGGCTTTGCTGGCACTTGTAGTTCCATGTTCAAAAGCATCTAGAAGCTGTGGAACTACAAGTGCCAGCAAGTCACAGCAGCACGTATTAAACACATGTACTAAACAACAGCCATATAATTAGTACAAGTGTGGTGTGGCATGCTGGCACTTGTAATTCCATGTTCCAAAGCAGCTAGAAGCTGTGGAACTACAAGTGCCAGCATGTCACAGCAGCACCTGAGAGACAGAATTAGACAGCATTAAACACGTGTACTAAACAACAGCCATATAATTAGTACATGTGTGGTGTGGCATGCTGGCACTTGTAGTTCTATGTTCCAAAGCAACTAGAAGCTGTGGAACTACAAGTGCCAGCAAGTCTCAGCAGCACGTATTAAACACATGTACTAAACAACAGCCATATAATTAGTACAAGTGTGGTGTGGCATGCTGGCACTTGTAGTTCTATGTTCTAAAGCAGCTAGAAGCTGTGGAACTACAAGTGCCAGCAAGTCACAGCAGCACGTATTAAACACATGTACTAAACAACAGCCATATAATTAGTACAAGTGTGGTGTGGCATGCTGGCACTTGTAATTCCATGTTCCAAAGCAGCTAGAAGCTGTGGAACTACAAGTGCCAGAATATCACAGCAGCACCTAAGAGACATAAAGTGAAGGGAAACTGCTAGTCACATAATACCCTACTGTATACTCCTGCCTCATAACTCTGTATGGTATACTATTTGCCAGCCAGCTCTTTAAACAGTCACTCGGTGAAGCTTCTATGGATGGGACTTGTTCGCCAGCTAATCCCACAGATGCTCGCTCGGATTGAGATCTGGGGAATTTGGAGGCCGAATCAGCACCTTGAACCTTGTCATGTTCCTCATTCCTGGACAATATTTGCAGTGTGGCTCTGGGGGGCCGTATCTTGTGGAAAGAGACCAGTGGCAGTGGAGGATCCTGATGTCATTGGTGGAGGGGGGGCGATTGTGTGTTCATTAGTTAGGTAGAGGGTAGACAGCACAGTAACATCCACATGATATTAGGCAGTTATAAAGAGAACTGTGCAGCTATACTGTTACAGCTCTACAGTCCTCTATGTCCTTCCCTGCACTGATCTCTATGGTCAGAGCTGGCAGAAAACAGCAAGTGACAGCTACGGCAATTCTGGAGACTTGTGAGTAACCACTGTACCCAACATATTCATCATTAGCTCTTCTACTGTTCTAGGGTTTTTTAAGCCTTAACCATTATACTGTCCTAGAGCACTAATTATTCTTAGATTAGCCCCTTCACTGGCTCAGACCACCAGGGATCTATATATTAAACACCTGATTAACACAGACCACCAAGCACAGTGAAAATAACCACCTGGCTGTCCTATATCATCAGGGATGCTGACATTTATACATTTACTACAACAGGCCACCAAGTCATTACAGGGGTTGCAAGGGATTTTCAGAAAATCATTCATCTGTACATCCCCCCGCCCCTCCAATGTTGCCCACTGGACCTGTATCAGTGACGTACAACATTCAGGTGATACAGCGGCTGCTGAGTGATTTGCTCCAGTTTCGGAAGACTGATCTATGTAACGTCATCACTACATGACTGGTGATGGATACTGGAGCTGTGGTCATGCTGGAGCAACAGGGGATATTTCCAGCTCTAGATAATTATCTGAAAAATCACTGACAATCCTTCAAACCCTTTAATACCCTGAATTACCATGGATACAGACCCTAATCCTTTCAGTGCCCTAGACCAAGGATGCAGACAACAGCCTTCACTCTGTGAGACCTGGATGCTGTTTAACACTATTTACAGGGATGCTTTGTGGCCCTATATAGCTGCTGCTTCATTTCATATTGTTCTGTATTGCCCGGCTTACGAGGGACCATGCCCAAGTCTCTAAGTTCCCCGTTCACTTGCTAAAAAGGGTTAGGGGAAAGATTGTCATTTTGGAGAGGCTCTCATCCAGTCATCCAGACATCACGATTATGCCCTTGTCAAACTTGCTTACATTGTGATTCTTGCCAATTTTTCCTGCTCCCAATATATTAAAAAGGCTCATGGGAAATAAGCTGGGACTCTGCAGCGCCACCTATTGGATGTAGCATTCCTGTCTCCACTGTACCGGGAACTCCCATAGAACAGAATGGAGAACACAGCGACTAAAGTGGTGACTTAAGTCACCACACAGGTGGCAGCAAATCCTGCCACAAGATGCGGCTAGATGGCCTACTTCCCCACACAGTGCGCAAGCCTGTGCCCTAAAATATATGGGGTCGCCACACCTGTGGCAGAGCTTCGGCTGCCCCTGGTAAAAGACCTAAAAAGGTGAAGGATAAAATGTGAATGACGGTATTACCAGCATACTTTAGCTTGACCATAAAGGTCCAGGCCCCTGGCCAGATGTCGAATTAGTCACTGTTCTTACCTGGAAATTGGACAAATTCTCTGTATCTCCTTAGCCAGGTCATGATGTCTATGTAAAAGAGTGATTCATTACTGGTTAAAACGGTCACCTTATTTTGGCAGGATATCGCTTGGGCAACGAAACCCCGCAACTCGGGCAATGATTGCTTGAGTTCATAGCGGGACCAAAAAAGTTCTAAACCTTCGGTCCGCAAAAAAGCTCACATCATATATAGGGGACCCAGTAGGATGTATCAGGGCAAAGATGTCCAGTACCCTGAGCTCCACCACCTTAGATCAATTAGTGCTCGTATCACTGCCTACCCATCTGGGACGGACGACATTTCTCCTAGGTATCCCTTGCCCGATTGTAGGCGGTTGCTTGGTACTTTCTCCTCCTTTCCTTTGCTCTCGGAAGGCACAGAGCCCACATTTCTCTCTCCAAACGGATCAAGGTGTCTACCTCCACTCTATGGTGAGATTGGTCTCCCCGGTTGAGAGCCTCCAGGAAACTACTCTGATCCTCCTCGCTGCTGGCAACCGGTGGTGGTCTAGAAAACCTATCCCCTCCTGCTGCCACTTTTGCATAGCTACAGCCTCCTCCCCAGATGATAAGCGGCCCACTGCAGCCGGAGGGGCAGGAGGGCCAGTACCCTCCCCATCTTTACTAGTCCTAGCTCCTTCATTTATTCCATTCTCTCCTTCATTCAACCTTTTATCCATACTCTTCTTCTACCTCCATCTGGGAAGTTGCTTCCACTCTTTCCCCCAATAATTTCACCCCTACTTTCACGCCTTCCAATAACAATATTAACATTTTTCCCACCAATCTCCCCGTCATTCATACTAACATTCCCAACAACAATCTCACTAACATTTCCACCAGCAATTTCACCAACACCCCCTCTCAACACTCTTCCCTTCATTTGCACCAGCTACGCTCATGCTTTTCTCAACATTTTTACCAGCATTTTTCCCATAATTTCTCTCATCATCTTTCCCTTCCTCTGGACCAGCTTCCATTCCTAAGATTTCTACTGGGAGGGGAAAAATAGGCCTTTCGGGATCAACAATATTTGTGCGACTGTTACATCTTGATCCCCAACTTATGCCCCCTTTAAGCTCCTCTTCTGGAATCCCTACTGTGGTACTAGGTTTCCCAAAGAATGGCACGAACACCATTTTGGAAATCTCTTCGCCAACCTTCTTTTGCTTTTTCTTCCTCCCTCCTTCAGGAAGGTCATCCCCAAAGGTAAAAGCCTGAAGGCTGACGGGGGACTCCAATCTTAAACTCTCCTCCATGAGGCCCCCCCCCCCTTCCATAACCCGCACCACCTATTTCCTTCACCGAGAGTACCTAGTGTTGTGGGGAGATTCCACTGCTATCCACCTGTGGGGGAATGCATGAAAAATCCACGCCTGTCTTGTCCCCTTCATCTTCAGCTTCCATCTCCTCTTCCTTCTCCCCATCCTCCTCTTCATCTGAGACTACTTGTTTTTTCCCACTCACCCCTTAAGCCTTTCATCATTCATTAATTTTTCCTTACATATTCCGATATTATCAGAAATGAGGGCTTTCCTAATTTTTATCCTCCTGACCATGGGTCTTATTTTTTTTTTTATTTCTCTGGTTAGGTCTTCTTTCTTTTTTTGCTCTTAAATTTTTTACTTTAAATTGCAAGTCGTCTAATTTATTTTGAAGTCATTTCATCACTGTACTGTTCATACTCCTTAAGAAAATAGGCGATTCTAGATCCTAGAGTCACCGGTGAGTCATTTTTTTTCTTCGACCCCCAGTTCTTGATAAGGTCACACATCCCCTCCTCTCCTGAAACATTAGTTGAACAGCTCTTTTTGGAAGATGATTTATTTAGAATGCGTTGGCTGGTTCTTACTGGCATCTCACGCTTGCTTGCATCCTTTTATGTTGGGGAGAGCAGATCCTTGCTCGACCCCTTACTTCCACTCTTACCAGACGATTTGCTGGAAAACCACTAGGATTGGGATACGATTCTTTGTTGCCTCCGCACTGGTTTCTACCGCTGCTGCCGCCGTTCTGGTCCTCTCTCCTGCTGCCGCTCCTTCTACCACCCTGTTCTCTGCGGCCTCTATCTGCTGCCGGTATGGATGCCACTGCCAATGAAATCTTGAACTTTCCCTTGTCTGATTTTTCAGCAGAAATACCGCCGTTGTTGAGTCTACCTTCCTGGCTGGCTTGGCTGGTGGGCAAATTGGACTGGCTGCTGCACATATTCTGGCTGCTGGAGCTTCTGGGCATACTGGCTTGACTTTGGCTGGGTTCATATGACTGGTCATCAGGCTGGCTGCTGGGTTCATAATTGGGATTAGCCTGGTGGGCATCTGCCACAGGCACCGGGAGAGCAGTAGCCATTGAGCTGTATGCTCCGCTCATATCTCTGCAACTGCACACATTCCCCTGATCTTCCTGCCTCTTCATACATTTCTCTTGCCCTAGCGCTCATTCCTGCGCTCTGTACTGAGCTGCCAGTGATCCCTACATTGGGTACGGGACCACTGACATGTCCCTCGTTCCCTCGCTGCTCCTGCCCACATTGTAACAACATCTGCTGGCTGGTACTTCGGGGAGAGCAGGGAGCGCGTATCCGCTCACTTCACCTGTTTCTCCCGATGCCCCAACTCCTGCTCTGCCACTGGTGATAGTTTGCTTGTCAGCTGCTGCAGCGGTCTTACCGGCTGTTAGGTGTTTGCCAGATCCCCTGTGCACTGATGTTGGCGTCTTGCTGTGAATAGAAGGCGCATCTCTGGGCTCCTCACTCCATTCATCCCCACTGCTGCTGTTAGCACCCACGATTTTTCTGGCCAGATACTGTTTACCCCGGCCCCCTGCTGACCTTCCCAGGGCACCGGACACTTCACCTGACCACCACGCTTCAACAGGGTAGCTCCCCCCCCCCCCTCTCCCCCCTCCCCAGCATTAGGGGAGACAGCGTTCCCTGGCTCCACGAGCAGCCTGTACAAACGCACACACTGCCTAGCTTCTTCTCTACCTCCTCTCACCGTGTGAAAGTGCAGAGGGGCGGAGAATGGAGAACACAGCGCTCCCCTGTACTGGGAACTCCCATAGAACAGAATGGATAACACCCCATCCCCTGTACTGAGAACTCCCATAGAAGAAAATGGAGAACACAGCGCTCCCCTGTACTGGGAACTCCCATAGAAGAGAATGGAGAACACAGCACTCCCCTGTACTGGGAACTACCATAGAAGAGAATGGAGAACACAGCGCTCCCCTGTACTGGGAACTCCCATAGAACAGAAGGACAGAATGGAGAACACCCCATCCCCTGTACAGAGAACTCCCATAGAAGTGAATTGAAAATACAGCGCTCCCCTGTACTGGGAACTCCCATAGAACAGAATGGAGAACACAGCACTCCCCTGTACTGGGAACTCCCATAGAGAAGAATGGAGAACACAGCGCTCCCTTGTACCGGGAACTCCCATAGAACAGAATGGAGAGAACACAATGCTCCCCTGTACTGGGAACGCCCATAGAACAGAATGGAGAGAACACAGTGCTCCTCTGTACTGGAAACTCCCATAGAGGAGAATGGATAACACAGTCCTCCACTGTACTGGGAACTCCCATAGAACAGAATGGAGAACACAGCGCTCCCCTGTACTGGGAACTCCTATAGAACAGAATGGAGAACACAGCACTCCCCTGTACTGGGAACTCCCATAGAACAGAATGGAGAACACAGCGCTCCCCTGTACTGGGAACTCCCATAGAACAGAATGGAGACAACAGCGCTCCCCTGTACTAGGAACTTCAATAGAACAGAATGCAGAACACAGCGCTGCCCTGTACTGGGAACTCCCATAGAACAGAATAGAGAACACAACGCTCCCCTGTACTGGGAACTCCCATAGAGCAGAATGGAGAGAACACAGTGCTCCCCTGTACTGGGAACTCCCATAGAGGAGAATGGAGAACACAGCGCTCCCCTGTACTGGGAACTCCCATAGAACAGAATGGAGAACACAGCGCTCCCCTGTACTGGGAACTCCCATAGAACAGAATGGAGAACACAGCGCTCCCCTGTACTGGGAACTTCCATAGAACAGAAAGGAGAACATAGCGCTCCCCTGTACTGGGAACTCCCATAGAGCAGAATGGAGAACACAGCGCTCCCCTGTTACTAGGAACTCCCATAGAACAGAATGGAGAACACAGCGCTCCCCTGTACTAGGAACTTTCATAGAACAGAATGGAGGACACAGCACTCCCCTGTACTAGGAACTTCCATAGAACAGAATGGAGAACAAAGCGCTCCCCTGTACTAGGAACTTCCATAGAACCGAATGGAGAACACAGCGCTCCCCTGTACTAGGAACTCTCATAGAACAGAATGGAGAACACAGCGCTCCCCTGTACTAGGAACTTCCATAGAACAGAATGGAGAGTCGGGTGCAGGTCTGACCGCATCTCCATGCTGCACCGACACTTTTCGGGGCACGTTCCTGAGACAGCTGCAGGTCACAGAGGTGGAGCCTGCACCTATGACACCTTGATGGGTACATCCCATTAAGGCTTCCCTAGAAGTCTTTGATGAGTCTTATTCCGAATTGACGGTCTCAGGTGAATCCAGATGATGCCGAAAAGGAACACGGGTGTGATCTTTTGCACAATCTGGGAGGTAATATATATACACAGGATCATGAATATTAATTAGATGCAAATGACACAATTACACAAGCAATGACTATGACCTATAGGAGCTCTCACTGTGAGTTGCTTCACGTTTGATTCTGTTGCTCAGTGAATCAGGCTCAGCTCTTATGTGAATGATCCCCGCCAGGTCCCCACTGTGTGACGCCCGGGGTTCACAATCTACATTATAATGTAAGTTTTACATTCAGCTCTGATTTGATACAGTTCTTCATGGTTGCTGTTGCCATGGCACCGAAGCAGTCAGACAAATGATATTGGCAACATTGCACCAAGATTTATATACATAGATATTACTGGCTGGACGAGCGTGGATGAGCGAGGAGTCATCAAAGATGATCAAAACCCCCAAAAACGGACGGTTATATGGGAGGACATGTCTGAACGGACCCCAGATACTGCTGGTCACGCCTGCGACTCTCCATTCAGTTCTATGGGAGTTCCCAGTACAGGGGAGCGCTGTGTTCTCCATTCTGCTCTATGGGAGTTTCCAGTACAGGGGAGCGCTGTGTTCTCCATTCTGTTCTATGGGAGTTCCCAGTACAGGGAACGCTGTGTTCTCCATTCTGTTCTATGGGAGTTCCCAGTACAGGGGAGCGATGTGTTCTCCATTCTGTACTGTGGGAGGTCCCAGTACAGGGGAGCGCTGTGTTCTCCATTCTGCTCTATGGGAGTTTCCAGCACTGGGGTGCGCTGTGTTCTCCATTCTGTTCTATGGGAGTTCCCAGTACAGGGGAACGCTGTGTTCTCCATTCTGTTCTATGGGAGTTCCCAGTACAGGGGAGCGCTGTGTTCTCCATTCTGCTCTATGGGAGTTCCCAGTACAGGGGAGCGCTGTGTTCTCCATTCTGCTCTATGGGAGTTTCCAGTACAGGGGAGCGCTGTGTTCTCCATTCTGTTCTATGGGAGTTCCCAGTACAGGGGAGCGCTGTGTTCTCCATTCTGTTCTATGGGAGTTCCCAGTACAGGGGAGCGCTGTGTTCTCCATTCTGTTCTATGGGAGTTCCCAGTACAGGGGAGCGCTGTGTTCTCCATACTGTTAGATGGGAGTTCCCAGTACAGGGGAGCGCTGTGTTCTCCATTCTGTTCTATGGGAGTTCCCGGTACAGAGGAGCGCTGTGTTCTCCATTCTCCTCTATGGGAGTTCCCAGTACAGGGAGTGCTGTGTTCTCCATTCTGTTCTATGGGAGCTCCCAGTACAGGGGAGCACTGTGTTCGCTCCATTCTGCTCTATGGGAGCTCCCAGTACAGGGGAGCACTGTGTTCGCTCCATTCTGCTCTATGGGAGTTTCCAGTACAGGGGATCACTGCGTTCTCTATTCTGTTCTATGGGAGTTCCTAGTACAGGGGAGCGCTGTGTTCTCCATTCTGTTCTATGGGAGTTCCCAGTACAGGGGAGCAGTGTGTTCGGCTGTACTCAGAACACCCATAGAACAGAACAGAGACTCCTGCACAAGCGTACCTGTCTCTCTATTCTGAGCCGACATTTTCAGGGGCTCATTCCCGAGACAGGTGCAGGGCCCAGAGGTGGGACCCGCAACTATCAGACTGTGATGGCATACTGTATCAATATGTCAACAATTTCTAAGGTTGGAAGCCCCATGTAATAGCAGATGTATCTGGATAGTATGGCATGAAAGCTACCAACAGCTGAAGAAATGAGTAAAAGCAGAGTGAGAAGTTGTATATGGTCACAGTCCAGGCAAGGATCTGATTAGGTATGGTAGAGCTAAGCTTTCCATTTGGCGCGGCTCATGAAGATATCACTATGTCTTACCTGTGGGCTTCCAAAGGGCAGCAGGTAACAACTGGGAAAATGCAAACTATATAGTTAAAGGACATAATTTTCTCTACTGCATCTCCCCTTGGAATAGGAACACATAATAATATTGAGCCACTGAGTAATTGGAATTTTTCTTGCCCACAAGACTTTAAAAGGGGTTGTCCCATCTTGCAGATTGATGGCATATCGATCAAAACTGCCACCAATATGTGACAGACAGACGTGGGACCCGCATCTGTCTTAAGAACAAGCTCCGAAAGTCTACACTGAGAACAGACAGTAGGTCGCAGCGGTGCTTGATCGTATTTGGAAAACACGTAGAACAGAATGGAGAGTTGTGTGGATGGAGTCTTTTGGGGCTAGTTCCCGAGATAGGCGCAGAGGTGGAACCCACAGCTATAGCTCTTCATTCTCTTCTATGCAAGTACAAGTAAACATCTCTGAAACCTATGCTCTGTTCTCACAGAGACTTTCCAGGCCCGTCCATGAGATAGGTGAATGTCCTACCTCCAGGACCCGCATCTATTGTGTTAAAGTAATACATTAGGTAAGACTTAAATCGTCTAATAGGTTCCACTTTGGTTTTCAAATTTGTATAGCAAGCTTGAGAAAGAAGTAGTTTTCAGTGTCCAGGGCATCTCTTTTCTCCTTGAGACAAGACCCACCCCCAGGCTTTATTTATAAAAGTTCGTACAAAGAGAGATAAGGAGCGAGGCACAGAGCCAATCAGTTATTAATACATTATAATCTCTGCCTTAATGCAGAGATCTTTCAACCAATTAGCTTTTCCCTGAGGCCGAGGACCAACACTATATTTGATATAATGTGCTCTGGAACGTCATGCATTCTATATGTGTAGATTAGCTTCATAAGCTTCGCCCATGTACTACACTATTTTACAATGTATAATTTCCTAACTATTACTAAAATCAACCATAAGAAACCTGTTGTATTGTTCAGCACTTTCATAATAAACCAACAATATTTGAGATGGGAATGCTACTTTAAAGGGGTTGTCTCACTACAAGGATTGCTTTTTACATTAAAGATCTTGCAAAAACCAGTCACTTTGTAATATGTGTCCATTAACAGTGTCCTACCTATTCCTAGATATCCCCTCTTGTATGGGCTGCTTCAGCTCCTCAGGTCGCTATAGCTACAGACCTGTTCGATCTCTCCTGATAGGCTGCCAGCACTGGTTGCTATAGCAACAGACCTGTTCAATCTCTCCTGATAGGCTGCCAGCACTGGTCGCTATAGCTACAGACCTGTTCGATCTCTCCTGATAGGCTGTCAGCACTGGTTGCTATAGCTACAGACGTGGCTTCTACTGCAGTCTAGTAGAAGCCAGTAAACATGCCCCTGAATTCAAAATGAAACTAAGAAAACAGGTGAGATGAATCAATATAGCGAGACAACCCCTTTAAGGCACTAAGATCTTTCTTTATAACTTCAATAGCAATAATCTAAAAAAAAAAAGATTTGTGCAGCCTTATAGCTCAGACACACTGCCTTTTTACAAATCCATAACATGGCGACCATATGTGTACAAGCATACTGTATTACAAAGATGGTGCCGTTCTTTTGGACCATGCATCATGACATTGATGGCGACATGTATGAACGGGGCTGCTTCAGAAGTCTGGCATATTTTCAGCCAGACACCAGGCACAGCCCCATTCATGATAGTTTTAAATGTCCCCCACGCCAATATCAGGCTCATTACAGAGCGCATGTGGCACTTTGTAATGCTCCTGATTTCGGGGGGCATGTGGAAGGCGCTGCACACTAGAACCGTAGCGAAGCTATAGATTTATAGCTTCGCTACGGCAATTCTAGGCACATTACTGCTGGAACAGGTAGAGCACTTTCAAAGTGGTTTACCTGAGCCAGAAATGTCGCCTTAGCGCTAGAATGCGCCTGATTTCTGACTCACTGTAGAGCAGGTTCATAAATCAGGCACATTCTAGGCTACTATAATGCGCATGAAATTTGGCATTTACAAGCCAAATTTCATACATGTCTCCATAAGTGTTTAGAGGACCATAATACATTCCAGTAGGGACCCTGAACATCACCGCCAAGGCTGTGCTCTGTGCAGGAACCCTTACATGCATACACATGGTGTCAGTATTTTGAGCTGGTTGATCCCATGGGGTTAGAACCACTCTATAGCGCAATCTGATGATAAAGACCAAACAATTTAGGCAAGACTATACAAAACTAGTCATGTAGATGCACCACAACCCTGCCTGGGAATCCTCACCTCACACAGTAATACACAGCTTTCATCCAGGGGTTAAACATGTATTTAATTTCATTGTCGAACTTTGACTTCTCAGCTGGAAGACGATGATACGGGCACTTACTGGAATAATTAAAGGAGTTGTCTCACTACAGGGATTGCTGCTTTTTATGTTAAAGATCTTGCAAAAACAAGTAACTTTGCAATATGTGTCCATTAACAGTGTCCTACCTATTCCTGGATATTCCCTCTTGTATGGGCTACATCAGCTCCTCAGGTCACTATAGCTACAGACCTTTACCATCTCACCTGATAGGCTGCCAGCACTGGTTGCTATAGCTACAGGCCTGTTTGATCTCTCCTGATAGGCTGCCAGCACTGGTTGCTATAGCTACAGACCTGTGTGATCTCTCCTGAAAGGGTGCCAGCGCTGGTCGCTAAAGCTACAGACCTGTTGAATCTCTCCTCATAGGCTGCCAGCGCTGGTTGTTATCTACAGACCTGTTCAAACTCTCCCGATAGGCTGCCAGCGCTGGTTGCTATAGCTACAGACCTGGCTTCTACTACAGCCTCGTGGACGCCAGTAAACACGCCCCTGAATTCAAAATCAAACCAGGAAAATGGGACTCAGTTAAGATTAATCAATGCAGTGAGACGACCCCTTTAATTACATATACTGGGATCCTATTGCTACAATCATACATATTAACCAATGGCGAAGCAAGCAGTGAGTGTCTTACCTGACAATGACGTACATCACCGCACAGTTGCCCACGAGGCCGACCACGCAGACAATCAGATACACCACCACTATGGTGACCTGGATGCCCAGTGGTAGGAACCGGTCTCCTGTCCCATTGAAGAAGCTGCCATTCAGGGAAGTGTTACGCAAGAACTCTCTCAGGAAGGCGGCCTCGGAGGGCAAGTCCGGCAGAGGGAAATCCATCAGAGGTCTGAGGGACAGAAGAAGACAAGATTAGGAGAAGAGTAGCAAGCTGCAGCCACTGTACTGTGGTAGAAGTTTCCACCAGAAAGTGATCCTGTCACTGCACTGAGCTCAGACTCTAATGCATTAAACATGGAACAGCAGAGCAATAAAACATCTTACCTAAGAACCCGCTGAGCCATAAAATAAAATGTCACAGCGTACAAGCTCTCAACACGTCCCCTGCCACCAGCTTTCTAATCATTTACACTTGGCTTACACCGAGAATTGGGCTACATGAACAGGGAGCTGTCATCAGAGAGATCCCATCGTAAAATCAAATCGTTTCCTCAGTGGATCGAACAGGAGTCAATGACACTCAAAGGAAGCTCCCACCATGGAATCACCAGGATATGCATCAACGACTGATAGGTGCAGGTATCACCTCTGGACCCCACACCTGTCTCAGGAACGGGCCTCTGAAAACGCTGGCTCAGAATGGAGAGCCAGTCATGCTTGCACATGACTCTCCATTCTGTTCTATGGGAGTTCCCAGTACAGGGGAGCGCTGTGTTCTCTATTCTGTTCTATGGGCGTTCCCAGTACAGGGGAGCGCTGTGTTCTCCATTCTGTTCTATGGGAGTTCCCAGTACAGGGACACTGTGTTCTCCATTCTGTTTTTATGGGAGTTTCCAGTACAGGGGAGCGCTGTGTTCTCTATTCTGTTCTATGGGAGTTCCCAGTACAGGGGAGCGCTGTGGTCTCCGTTCTGGACAGTTGTGCCGGAGCTGAGGCTTTTCCAAGAGAGGTGTGGGGCCCAGAGACCTATCGATATGCCATTAAAGCCTATGGTGGGAACAACTCTTTGAAGCTTAGAGGGGTTGTCTTCTACATTTTTGTTTTCTATTATAACCATACTGCTGCGTATTAAAAAAAAAACCAAAAAAAAAAACACTCATACTCACCTCTGTTTCAGCGCAGCGCCATCCCCACTTTCCATGGTCTTCGATATCCATCTTCCCTCCTCCAAATGGTGAAGTCAAACAGTGCCATGTGACCGCTGCAGTCAATCAGCAGCTGTAATAGCAACGTCCCCATTCACAAGTAAAGAGAAGTCAGGTAGGGAGTGGGGGATGGCGCATTTTAAAAAGGGGGAGAGTATAACCTTTTAATTTTTAGATGGGTCATAATGAAAAAATAAATATATATAGTGGACAACCCCTTTAAGTGACCAGAGCATCATGACTACATGAGTAATGCTGCCACACCAGGATCCTGTGTATGTTTAACATTGTTGATTCCAATCAATACTTCCAGTTCTCTGTAGTAAGTACTGTATTTTTGGGACTATAAGATTCATCCAAGTTTTATGTGGAAGAAATTTTGTTTAGTTTTTTTTAATTTGTAAAATGGCAAAAATGTTGCACTTGTAAAAAATTTTTTTACATTTTTTTAAATAAAAAACAAAACAACTTATAAAATTCAAATAACCCAGTCCTTTCCCCCATGTCAACATAGAAACCCCAAGGCACAATGGGGCCTTCCGGGCCCCCGCAGCGATATAACAACCAGTTGGCATCTCACGATATCATCTCAATAGGGGGGAACCAACCAGGCAACAGAACTGTGCGCAGCTTACATGCCACAGTAGTGTTTGAGGCGGCATCTAAGGTATTAATAGGTCAGGATCATAACTAACAGCCATTACCAGCAAGCGAGCTCCTACCCCAAAAAAACTGTAACTAAAAACCCTTTAAAAAAAATGGGAAAAAAATGTTTTGGGATTTCAACCTATTTCGCCTATTTGGCGAATTTGCCAATATGGGGAATACGGGGAAATACGGTAATTCAACGTACCAAAATTTTCAAAAAAAAAATTAAAAAAAATAAAAAAGTTTTATTGGCAAAAAAAAAAAAAAAAAAAAAAAAAAACAAAAAAACAAAAAAAAACAAAAAGGAAAAAAAAAAAAAAAAAAACCCCACAAACAAAAAGAACAAAAAAAAAAAAAAAAAAAAAAAAAAAAAAAAAAAAAAAAAAAAAAAAAAAAAAAAAAAAAAATTTAAAAAAAAAAAAAAATATTTAAAAAAAAAAAAAAAAAAAAAAAAAAAAAAAAAAACAAAAAAAAAAAAATTATTTAAAATTTTTCAAAAAAAAAAAACCCCCTCTCTAAAAAAAAAAACAAAAATAAAAAAAAAAAAACAAAAAACTTTAAAAATTTTCAACCCTTTTTTAAAAAAAATTACCGCGGTTTTAACAGGGCAAAATGACGGGGGGAAAAAAGGGGGGGCCCAACTTTTAAAGACACCCGCAAAACCCTTTAAAAACCTCCCAAAAATTAAAGAAAGTTTTTAGGGGGCTCAAAACCCTTGCTGGGACCGGGATTAAAAACGCGAACTTTAAAAGGAAAATTTTTTCCCCGGGTTTTTGGGGGGCACATTTAAAAATTTAATTTTAATTTAAAGGGAAAAAACAGAATAAACCCCCCTTTTGATTAAGGGGGTTGAAAAAATTAAATCGAATTTATAAAAACCCCCAAAAGGGGGTTTTTTAAACCAAACGGAAAAAAAAAACAGAACATTTACTTTAACACAAAAAAAAAACCCCCAAAGGGGGCCCCCAAGCTTAAACTGACCTCTCGGGTGTTGTTTTAATAAATTTTTAAATATCGGAAGAAACGGGAGTAAAACAGACAGGCGGGCCCACTTTGAGGGGAAAAAACGATTCAGGAGGAAACGGGGCCCCTGTCTGTCTTTCCCCATTTGGCTTCCAGAATGTAGATTGGCCATTGGAGTGAACATGTTTGATCCTGGTTGGACTTTTCGCTGGTCTACAATCTATTTATCAACTAAATGCAAGTAGCACACAGTTTGCACGAATAAGGCCATATATGTTCTAATGAACTTGTCTCATAAATAGAATTTTTATACTATATTACCTCCTGCATCTATTTTGAAGTTTGATATATACAGGAAGTTGAGGAATCCTGTTATGCAGGTGTGACGGGTAGACCAGAGACATTTAACTATATCAACACCAGATTATTCTTTATAACTATGATTACCTGCTGTTTTCTGTGACGTGTATCATGCGTCGGGAGACAGAAATGACATGGGGAAGGCTAAAGTCAATGGGGGCTGGCACAGAGCGTTTTAGAAGTACACGCTGCAATACACCGTGTGAACATACCCTAAGTCCAAAAAGTACAGTAAATGTTTATTGAATGAGACTACATGATCCTTCGTACTGGTGACCTGTGATTACCAATGCTGTCTCGTAGCTATAGTCATGCATTTGCCCCAGGCTTTTATGGGTGCAGCACTGTTAATGAATTCGGACTTCCACGTAATCTTTCAGGTGTAAGAACAGAATACCTCAACTTTTGCACTTGCAAGGAGTCAGAATGAAAGTCTACGAATAACTGAATTTACCTGAATGACCCTCGGAATTAGGCGAGTTGTTTTGCAAACCAAATCTGACAGAAAATGGACAATACAGAACTATTTCAGCTTTGAAGCATTGCAAAGGGAGAACATCTCCAGGATATGGCGGTGCCACACGCAGAGCTGTAAACTGCACCTTCTCGGTGTGTGTATAAACTAATCATAAGTTGTCATAATAAAATGTGACCAACATGTCTGAAGAGAGACACCAACCGTGTTCTACCACATGTGCCGGCTTGTTGCAGTTTGCAGCATTTTCTCTGGTTCCTATCAGCATTCATCCTTGGACACAACTGATAAATCCCGACCACAATTTATGGATGAAGTTGCAGAACTTTTAATTATACAATTTATAAACTGCACAGATCCTTTCATGGGAAATTCTGGCTAGAACGAAATGGCTTGTGTACCTAGACATGTACGGAAATTAGCTGAATATATCCTGCAACCATTTTCCATTTGGACACTGGCCCCGGGGGCTGCCATCGGCAGTGTAGTGATGGGAACGGCATAGTTTGCAGAGGCAGTCGGGCCCTGGAAGCTGATTGGACCAAAAGGCTCCTCTGCCAGATCAGAAGTCAATGTTAAATCATGATGACAACACTTAATGATAGAGATCTATCATATCTAGCAGCTGCTATGAGCCCAGAGATTGAGGGGGTCACCCACGTGCATGTCCATTGTACTCTTCTGTAGGGTACCAATTACAGAACAAAACAGTACCCCTATTCCAAAATGTAACTTTTAATTTGTTCATATTTAAAATAATAATGTCACCAAAAAATCAAAAAAAGACCAAACACACTACAAGTAACCCAAAAGGCAATTCAGTCCAAAAATCCCTCTATAGCATGCAGATATATTACGCATTTATTGTGAGCCACCAAGAGGCGGGGCCGCCCTTTTTGGGGCGATACTCCCACCTATTGTTAGGAAAGTATAGTGTTGAGTCTAGAGGAGAGTGTATATATGTATGTATGTATGTATGTGTGTGTGTATGTGTATATATATATATATATATATATATATATATATATATATTATTTATTCATAAATGCCAAATATATCTACAAAATATATAGGGATTTTTGGACTGAATTGCCTCATGGGTTTCTTATAGTGTTTTTGGTCTTTTTTGGTGACCTTATTATTTTAAATATGAACAAACTAAAACTTACATTTTAGAGTAGGGGTATTGTTTTGTTCTGTGATTGGTGTTTATATTGAATATCCCTGTGGTATCTCTGATTTTTGTCTGTGAATCTTTTGCAGGGTATAGCAAGTTTGTAGCTTTCTGCTATCTAGCATTATTATGTGGGTTCTCTAATAGGTGGCGCTATTATCTATACCTTTAAATGGGTTTTCCACCTCCTATACAAATATTACCTGGGGCCCCTTATACTTCCCATCCTCCAGTCCCTGCTTCCAGTGGCGCAGCTCTATCTCCTGTTGACATGTTGTTACTTCCGAACAGGGATGTCGCCGCCGCCGCAGCTGCTGATTTGATGTAACGACTGAATACCACGAATTTACATCACGGTGAACAGATCCAGTCTGTGATGTAAGTAGAGGCATGTGACCGCTGCAGCTAAGGAGGTAACACCTCTATTCAGAAGTGACGGCATGCCAATGGAAGGTTTGGGGGAGACGCTGCACTGGAAGAAGGGAAAGGGAGGAAGGATTTTTTATGACGCGTAACTTTAGATTCTGCTATAAAGTTTTTGTTTCTAAAAACATTCGTCCACTGATCATAGAGATAAGTGCTGAACCTTCTGCAAACCAGCACATGGCCATAGATCTGGTTGTTATTACAGGGAGCTTCCTGGTACCGACACACAACAGTCAGACGACCACAGGTCAGATGTACTAATGGGAAGTTTTCAGGTAATAGAGGGAGGCTCTGCTAAGATTCCCTCAGTTTTAGCCATAGTGAGAGGGAACGAGTAACATAGGTTATGCCCCCCTTGGTGAGGGCAGCACAAGCCAGTGTCAGACCTGCTGTTTCCAGCGCTGTTCCCTTAATTCTGTAAAAATGCTGCAGTTTTAGAGCATTTACCCCTCAAATCTTATTCATGAGTAGGTGTAGCTCCACCCACTGACCGTTATTCACATGTTTCTACCTATTCAAAAATAATAGGGTTTAACATTGGTGGGCGGGGCTAGCCCCTGTGGGCGGGGTTTGAAAAACAGATACTCCTTGAATACTTTTCTGCTGAAAACTGCAGATTTGAGCATTAATAAAACGAAAATGCAGCATCTTTACAGAATAAGGGAAAACAGCATGGGGGGGGGGGGGGGGGGGAAACAGCAGGTCTGACACAGAGGTTGTGCTGTTTTATCAGCAAGGGGGGCAAAAAACCTATTTGACAGGGGTTTTTTTAACAGTTGAAGAACCTCTAATGGTATGTTTACATGACGTGTGACGCTGCAAGTTACGCCCCACAAATACAGTAAAATCATAGCACTCATTGAGTCTCCACCCTATATGTTTCTCTGCCATGACTAGGCTTCGGGGTTTTGAAACGCGTCGGCTGGTGGATTATTTTTATACCGGGCAATATTTAACCTTAATAAAACTTGGAACCTCATTTTTCTACTTCATACATGAGTGCCGTGTCGCTGGATTTCTTTATTTGCCTTTTTTTCCTATATGTTTCTCTGGTCTGAGGGAGGGAAGATCCTGAATCTGGCTGGACCCATGTATCCAGTGTATGGGTGTAACTGTAGCCACAGCGACGGCTGTGGGGCGGGAGAGATGATGGGGGGCCCACTTTAGTTCTAAAATTAGCTCCTTTTTGTAGGTGAAACAAGTTTAGGTAAGCCCTGTTCCCAGCTCTACATGTGGGTTCCCCGAATATATGGCGGTAAAATTTATACCTTAAAAATTTTGGGGATTATGCTGGTGTCTTAGTTTATTGTCACTAGGTTATGGGCCCCACCTCATTTTGCTATGGGTGCCTTTTGAGTTCTAGTTACGCCCCTGACCCAATTGTGAAATTTTTGAAAATGCACAAGCACCTCCATTTCCGATAATAAGGTGAACCACCCATGGATCATGTCAATGGGGAGTTAAAGGGACCTTCCTAATAGAGGCAGATGCTAAGGACTGAACCATCAGCAGAAGGCACGGAGACATTTCTGTATTTGGATAACCCCCATGATTTTGGGGTTTTTGGGCCCCCAAAAAGCCCTTTGTTTTTTTCACCTTTTCAATATTCTACAGTGCCTTGCGAAAGTATTCGGCCCGCTTGAACTTTTCTACCTTTTGCCCAATTCGGGGCTTAAAACATAAGACATAAAATTTTTTAATTGTTTTGTGAAGAATAAACAAAAGTGTGACACAGTTGTGAATGAACGAAATTTACTGGATATTTAAAATTTTGTAAAAAAAAAAAACTGAAAAGGGGGGCGGAAATTTTTATTCGGCCCCTTTACTTTCATGCGAAAACTTCTCCAAAAGTTCATGAGGATCTCTAAAGATCCAAGTCGCCCAAAATGACTGATGATGGTAAATCTAACCCACCTGGTGTAATCAAGTCTCTGTAAAAATTTCCCCTGCTCTGTGATAGCTGGGGGTTTTCTGTTAAAGCTAGAGAGCATCATGAAGACCAAGGAACACATCAGGCGACCCGTGATACTGTTGTGGAGAATTTTTAAACCCGGACTTGGAAAAAAAAAGCTTTCCCAAAATCCCAAGGACCCACTTGCAAGCGATCATTTTGAAAGGAAAGGATAAAACCCCCTGCAAATCTACCAACCCCCAGCCGTCTTCTAAACTTTCATCTCAAAAAAGGGGAACTGATCAGGAGCAGCCAAGAACCCCGGGGTCCCTCGGATAACTGGAGAGATTACAGCTGGGGTGGGAGAGTTGTCCAAGGACAACAATCAGTCACTGAAAAAAATTGGCCCTATGGAAGAGGAAAGAAAAAGCCATTTCTCAAAAATCCAAAAAAAAAGTCTGTTAAAAAAGTTTGCCACAAGCCGCCTGGGAACACCAAAAACATGTGGAAAAGGGGCCGCCTGGGAGACACCAAAACTTGTGGAAGAAGGGGCCGCCTGGGGACGCCCAAAATTGTGGAAGAAGGGGCCCGCCGGGGAGACGCCAAACATGTGAAGAAGGGGCCGTCGGGGGAAAACCAAACAGTGGAAAAAGGGGGCCACCGGGGAGACGCCAAAATGTGGGAAGGGGCCCCTGGGAGAACCAAACATGGGAAAAAGGGGGCCGCCGGGGAACACCAAACAGTGGAAAAAAGGGGGCCGCCTGGGAGACCAAAAACTGTGGAAGAAGGGGCCCCCTGGGAGACACCAAACTGTGGAAAAGAGGCCGCCTGGGAGACGCCAAAATGGGGAAAGAAGGGGCCCCCGGGAGACACCAAACAGTGGAAAAAGGGCCGCCTGGGAGACACCAACATGTGGAAGAAGGGGCCGCCTGGGACCCCAAAAACATGGGGGAAAAGGGGCCTTTTTGGGAGACCCCAAAAAAGTGGAAGAAGGGGGCCCCTGGGGACCCAAAAGTGGAAAAGAGGCGCCGGGAGACACCAAACATGGGGAAGAAGGGGGCCGCCTGAGAACGCCAAACATGGGAAGAAGGGCCGTCTGGGAAACGCCAAACATGGGGAAAAAGGGGGCCTTGGGGGAGACCCCAAACATGGGAAAAAAGGGGCCCCCTGGGGACACCAAAATGGGAAGGGGGGGCCCCCGGGAGATACCAAAAAATGTGGAAGAAGGGCCGCCTGGGAACAAAAATGTGGAAAAAGGGGCCGCCTGGGGACGCCAAACATTGGAAAAAGGGGCCCCCTGGGGAGAGCCAAACATGTGGAAGGAGGGGCCCCCTGGGAGCCCCAAACATGTGGAAAAAGGGGGCCCCCGGGAGGAACCAAACCCAGGGGAAAAAAGGAGCCCCCTGGGAGACGCCAACATTGGAAGAAGGGGTCGCGGGAGATCCCCAAACATGTGGAAGAAGGGGCCCCCGGGGGAGTTGCCAAACATGTGGAAGAAGGGGCTCGCTCACTTTAATCCAAAACAACGCCCAAAATGCAAAATGTTCTGTTTGGCTCAAAGCAAACAGTTTTCCCCCCCCTGAAACACACCATCCCACGTCACAATGGTGGGGGCGCTCATGGTTTGGGCTTTCTTCAGCATGCCAGGGGGGTGGTTAAAATTTATGGGAGAGGGAGGGACCCCAAATAGGAATTTTTGGGAAAAAAAACCTTTTTGGAGTTGCAAAAGAGCTGAGACTGGGACGGGTTTATCTTCCAACAGACAATACCCCAAACAAAGCAAAATCTAAAATGGAAGGGTCACAAATAACCCCCCCTCCCCGGTGTTAGAATGGCCAGTCACGGGCCAGGCTGAATCAATGGAGAATCTTGGAAAGACTAAAACTGCTGTTTACAAACGCTCTCCCTCCAACCTCACTGAGCTCCACTGCTCAAAACGCTCTCCTCCAACCCCAAGAGCCCAGCCCTCACAAAGCTCTCCCAATCCAAACCCCACTGAGCTCCAGCTGTATAAACGCTCTCCATCCAACCTCACTGACTCCAGCTCCTCCAAACGCCTCCTCAACCTCACTGACTCCACTGTCACAAACGCTCTCCATCCAACCTCACTGAGCTCAGGCTCACAAACGCCTCCATCCAAAACCTCATGACTCCCGTGCCACAAAGCTTTCCCCTCCCAAACCCACTGAACCCCCGGTCACAAAACCCTCCATCCAACCTCCCTGACTCCACTTTCACAAACGCTCTCCCTCCAAACCCCACTGAACCCCACTGCTCCAAACGTCTCCATCCAACCTCACTGAGCCCAGGTCCAAAAAGCTCTCCATCAACTCACTGAGCCCCCAGCGTCACAAAGCCTTACATCCCAAACCCCCTGGCTCCAGCTGTTCACAAAAGCTTTTTAATCCAAATCATGAGCTCAGCTGTTCACAAACGCTCTCCATTTAACCCCACGAGCTCCGCTGCTCACAAAAGTCTCCATTCAACCTCATGAGCTCACCTGCCCCAAAAACCTCCCATCCAACCTCCTGGCTCCAGTGCCACAAAAGCTCTCCATTTAAAACCCCACTGACCCAGCTGTCACAAATGCTCTCCATCCAACCTCATGAGCTCCGCTGTCAAAACCTTCCCTCCAAACCCCCTGAGCTCCAGTGCCCAAACGCTCTCCATCCCAAACCTTTATGAGCTCCAGCGCTCACAAAAAGTCTCCATCCCCCCTCACTGAACTCAGCTGCTCACAAATGCCCTTCCCCTCAACCCTCACTGAACTCCAGTGCTCACAAATGCCCTCCATCCAACCTCACGACTCCATTTCACAAACGCCTCCATCCAAACCCCCACTGAACTCCGCTGCTCACAAATGCTCCCATCCAAAATCCGAGCTCCAGCTGTTCACAAATGCCTCCTCAAAAAATCACGAGCTCCCGCTGTACAAACGCTCCCATCCAACCCCACTGAACTCCAGTGCCACAAAAGCTCTCCCTCCAACCTCCTGAGCTCCAGCTGCTCAAAACGCTCTAAACCAACCCCACGAACTCCAGCTGCTCACAAATGTCTCCACCAACCCCACTGAAAATCCACTGCTCACAAATGCCTCCATCCCAAACCCCCTGAACTCCCCGGGGTCACAAATGCTCTCCATCCAACCTCACTGAGCTCCAGTGTTCACAAAAAGCTCCCATCCAACCTCACTGAACTCCCGCTGTCACAAATGCTCCCATCCCCCTCACTGAGCTCCAGCTGTTCCAAACGCTCTCCATCCAACCTCACGAGCTCCAATGTTCACAAACCCCCCTTTTAACCTCATGAGCTCCAGTGTTCACAAATGCTTCCAAACCAACCCCACTGAGCTCCAGTGTTCACAAACGCTCTCCACCAACCCACGAGCTCCAGTGCCACAAACGTCTCCCCAACCCCACGAGCTCCAGTGTTACAAACGCTCTCCATCCAACTCACTGAACCCAGGCTCACAAACGCTCTCCTCCAACCTCACTGAGCTCCATGTTCACAAACGCTCTCCATTCAACCTCCGAGCTCAGCTGTTCACAAATGCTCTCCATCCAAACCCACTGAGCTCCGCTGTTCACAAACGCTCTCCCTCCAACCTCACGGGGCTCCATGCTCACAAAAGTTCCATCCAAAATCACGATCTCCACTGTGCGCCAAGGAAGAATGGGCATTTCAGTCTCTCGATGTCAAAAATGTAGAGGCAAACCCAAGCACTTGCAGCTGTATCGCAGCAAAGGGGCGCTACAAAGTATTAACTTAAAGGGGCCGAATAATTTTGCACGCCCTACTTTTCAGTTTTTTATTTTTTACAAAAGTTTAAAATATCCAATAAATTTCATTCCACTTCACAATTGTGTCCCACTTGTTGTTGATTCTTCACAACAAAATGAAAATTTTATGTCTTTATGTTTGAAGCCTTAAATTTGGCAAAAGGTTGAAAAGTTCAAGGGGGCCGAATACTTTCGCAAGGCACCGTATATCAGATTCCTACATTTAAGCAATAAGAGCTGCTGAATTCTGTCACATTGTGTGTAGATTATTAGTGATGTTGTACATTATATTATTATACATTACCCTGTTTCTTATGATCATAAGAAGCCACAAAGATGTTGACAGTCCAGACTTGGATAATGTAAAGATCTTAAAGTGGTTGTCCCACCATTTTTCACTGTATGGATCATAACAATGGGGACTGCTTACCAATTACATGCTGTTAGAAATTATTCAGTTATGATCAGTTAGGCCGTGTTCACACGGCTTATTCCCGACGGATTTGTGCGCCGTATTGAGCGCACAAATCCGCCGTGAATAAGGGGCGGGACGGGGGCGAGGCCGGAGCGCGGCGGGGGCGCCGCTCCCGGCCCCATAGACAATGCATTGTTTACGGCGCGTCCGCGCCGTAAATAATGTGCATGTCACTTTCTCCCCCCGCAGCGGATTCGCCGAGCGGGGAGGAGCGACGGAATCCACTGTTCTCTATGAGAGCAGTGGATTACCGTAATGACTCCGACGGATTGGCGCCGTATTGAAGCGCAAATCCGGCGCGGAATACGGCGCCAATCCGTCGGCAAATAAGCCGTGTGAACGGGGCCTTATGGTGTTGAAAGTGTATATTAATGTGTACGTCCACCTAATAAGCTGAGTACTGGTGGACACACATGCTCAGTCACTCCCCCTACAGCCAGGTCTAGGTATAGTGATCATCTGTACACAGTGTATAGCAATCTGCATGTCCACCTAATGAGATGAGGCTAGTGGACACACATGCTCAGTCACTCCCCCTACAGCCAGGTCTAAGTATAGTGATCATCTGTACACAGTGTATAGCAATCTGCAGGTCCACTTAATGAGATGAGGCTGGAGAACACACATGCTCAGTCACTCCCCCTACAGCCAGATCTCTGTATAGCGATCTCTGTACAGTGTATAGCAATGGGAATGTCCACCTAATGAGCTGAGGCTGGAGGACACACGTACTCAGTCACTCTCCACACAGCCAGGTCTCTACATAGTGATCTCTGTACACAGAGAGTGCAAGCCCATCTAATGAGCTGAGGCTGGAGGACACACATGCTCAGTCACTCTAGCTACAGACAGGTCTCTGTATAGTGATCTGTGTGTACACAGTGTATAGCAATGTGCATGTCCCCCTAATGAGCTGAGTGCTGGTAGACACACATGCTTAGCCACTCTCCTTACAACCGGGTCTCTATATAGTGATCTATGCTCACGGGTGTATAGCAATGTGCACGTCCACCTAATGAGCTGAGGCTGTAGGACACACGTACTCAGTCACTCTCCACACAGCCAGGTCTCTACATAGTGATCTCTGTAAACAGTGTATAGCTGTGCAAGCCCATCTAATGAGCTGAGGCTGGAGGGCACACATGCTCAGTCACTCTACATAGTGATCCACTGACTGCAGTGTATAGAAGTGTCCACCTAATGAGCTGAGGCTGGTGGACATGCATGCTCAGTCACTCTACAGCCAGGTCTCTGTATAATGATCCTCTGTTCACTACAGAGTTGCCAATAGAAATAGCTTTCTGCTACTTGCTATGGGAGGAGCAGAGCCCTTGTAGCAGCATGGCAGTATATACAGTTGAAACCAGAATTTTCCATCCATTCTATATAAAGCCCCATCTGCAGGTTTTTCTCTCCTCTATATAAAGCCCCATCTGCAGGTTTTCTCACTCTCTGACATGAAATCAGAATAAACCTTCCCTGTTTTAGGTCAATTAGGAACCAAAATAATTTCTATTTGCCAAATGCAGAAAAATTTGAGAGAATTTTTATGGCATTTTTATTACTTTCTGTAAAGTCAGAAGTTTCCATACACTGGGATTTTTCTGCCTTTAAACAATTTGTGACCGCCCATATGATGAGGTCAGGTCTTTGGAAGCAACATCTGAGTTAATTAGAGACACCTGTGGATGTATTTGAATCGCACACCAGAAACACAATGCTTCTGTGTGTAACATCATGGGAAAGTCTAAAGAAATCAGCCAAGATATCAGGAAGAGAATTGTGGACTTGCACAAGTCTGGATCATCATTGGGTGCAATTTCCAGATACCTGAAGGGGCCCCGTTCATTTGTACAAACAATTATACACAAGTACAAACAAAAAGGCAATGTGCAGCCATCATACAGCTCAGGAAGGAGACAGGTTCTGTGTCTCAGAGATGAATATGCTTTGGTCCAACATGCGCATATCAACCCAAGAACAAAAGCAAAAGACCTTGTGAAGATGCTGGCGGAAGCTGGTAAGATTGTGTCATTATCCACAGTGACACGAGTACTGTATCAACATGGGCTGAAAGGCCGCTCTGCCAGTAAGAAGCCATTACTCCATAAGAAAGCTATAAAAGCCAGATTAATGTTTGCAAATGCACAGGAACAAAGACCTACATTTTTGGAGACATGTCCTGTGGTCTGATGAAACAAAAATGTAACTATTGGGCCATAATGAACATTGTTACGTTTAGAGGAAAAAGGGAGAAGCTTGGAAGTCTAAGACACCATCCCAACTGTGAAACACTGGGGGTGGCAGCATCATTTTGTGGAGTTGTTTTGCTGTAGGAGGGACTGGTGCACTTCACATAATAGATGGCATCATGAGGAAAGAAGATGATGTGGCAATACTGAAGCAACATCTCGAGACATCAGCCAGGAAGTTAAAGAAATGGGTCTTCCAAATGGACAATGACCTGAAGCTACTGCCAAAAAGGTTACAAAGTGGTTTAATGATAATCAAGTCAATGTTTTGGAATGGCCATCACAAAGCCCTGATCTCAATCCTATTGAAAATGTATGGGTAAAGCTGAAAAGGCCGGTGCGAGCAAGACGACCTCCAAACATGGCTCAGTGACACCAATTCTGTCTGGAGGAAGGGACCAAAATTCCTACCAACTATTGTGAGAAGCTTGTGGAAGGATCCAGAACATTTGATCCAAGTCCTACAGTTTAAGGGCAATGCTACCAAATACTAATGAAATGGATGGAAACTTCTTACTTTGCAGAAAGTAATAAAAATGCCTTAAAAATTCCCCCCCTCATTATTCTGACATTTGCCAAATAGAAATAATTTTGGTTCCTAATTGACCGAAAACGGGGAAGGTTTATTCTGATTTCATGTCAATAGTGAGAAAAACCTGCAGATGGGGCTTTATATAGAGGGAGGGAGAAACCTGCAGATGGGGCTTTATATAGAGGGAGGGAGAAACCTGCAGATGTGTCTCTTTATATAGATGGGAGGGAAACTTCTGGTTTCAACTGTATATGGCGAAGTAAGTTGGGACTTTGTTGTCAGCTGACAGAGGAGGAAGGAGACCAATTTTGGCCAAAGCCTACCCCTGGCAGCATAAACTTATAACAGCACCACCAAAAACACATAAAAGTAATTGCTTTTGATTTTTTTTTTGTTGGTTATAAACCCTGTAAATTTCTTTAAAACAGCCACTTACAGCATTTCAGGACTTTCTGCATGAAGATGAAGCATGGCTAACCCCTTCAACGTAATATAAAGGAAAGGAGGAGTCAAGTATCCCATTATGAAAGTCCTGATCTCTCCCATCAAACTAAAAGAACTCCTTTAAGTGTAGCCAGACCTTAGCTCTGTGTTGCAGCATGCCGTAAAGTGTGACACCAACCTACTTCACTTGATCCATCTGTCAGTGCCATTATTTCTCACCAAGACTTAGCTATTTTAGGCCACCTAGGTAGGGGACTGGGCTGTAGGACAAAGAACCATGGTAAATTTGTCATCATCATCAATAAGGTATACTGTAACTGCAATCTAAGGGCCTCCTGCCTCTAGATTTACATGAAATTACTATTAATTGTCATTTTCAATCACTAGACCTCCACTTTTAATTAATTTGTTGCCCCCCAACTGACTGTATTGTGTTGTTCATAATACACCACCTCTGACCACAAGAACTTACCACCAATACCAAACCACTGAAAGCTCCTAGTCTACATGTCAAAGGCCCAGTTGTGGACCTCTCTCCCATGTGTCACATCTGCCTTATTACTTTAAAGGATAGATCATGAGAGATATATACATGTAGGGTCTTACCCAAAAGGCAAAAAAAACACCTTATAATAGTGCTGGAGCGTTATAAGAGGAGCAGCTGACACCAGTCACACACACATGGATGTGTATTTATCTGGATGTCCAGCACTGGAGATAGGGGACTACAGAGTGGTCCTGGGTGACAGGAAATTGCTTCACTTCCTGTCTGTCGTCCCATTGTAGGAAACAACAGTCATCCACAGACAAGCCTGATAACAGGGAATAATAGATACATTCACCTACATACCTCATCAAAGCAATAGACTGTAGGCGGAGTGTCTCTTTAATTGCTTGCTGTACCTGCTGCTGGTAGATGGCACCTGTCACATTGAGCGCACGATCTGATCTTGTTATGTCATGTTATAGACAGGAGCAGCTGAGCAGATTGATTATATAGTTCTGTAGGGAAAGATTCAGTAGAACCTGGAGTTAATTCATTTAACTTACTGCTTATTATGGGATGAAGAGTCCAGTATGAGGTGTTATCAGTGACTTAGCGGTATCCCTGTATAAATAATTATAAAATGATGGATGTAAATCAATGATAATACCTCACACTGACTAACTGGTATACCTGTATACATACCTATACAATTAAGGTTGTCAATCACTGATAAGACAGCCCACTGGACTCCTTATCCCAAAATAAGCAGTAAGTTAATTGAATAAACTCAAGGTTCTGTTGAATCTTTCTCTACAAAACTATATAATGGATCTATTCAGCGCTTCCTGCTCTATAACCTGCCGCCCTCAGATCAGATGTTCAGCATGACAGGTTCTTTTTACATACAGAAGTCCAGTGGGAGGTCTTATCTGCAATGACCGTCTTCCTCGTATGAGTGTGTAAATGGAGATTCCTGTCAATCACTGATAAGACCGCCCACTGGACTCTTTGACCCAAAATGAGCTTTGTCTCACTACAAGGATTGCTTTTATGTTAAAGATCTTGCAAAAACAAGTCACTTTGCAATATGTGTCCATTAACAGTGTCCTACCTATTCCTAGGTATCCCCTCTTGTATGGGCTGCATCAGCTCCTCAGGTCATTATCGCTACTGAACTGTGCGATGTATGCTTTTAGGGTGCAATCACTGGTTACTATAGCTACAGACCTGTTCAGTCTCTCCTGATAGGCTGCCAGCACTGGTTACTATAGCTACAGACCTGTGCGATCTCTCCTGATAGGCTGCCAGCACTGGTTACTATAGCTACAGACCTGGCTTCTAATGCAGCCTAGTAGAAACCAGTAAACACGCCCCTGAATTCAAAATGAAAACAAGAAAACAGGACTGAGGTGAGATGAATCAATGTAGTGAGACAACCCCTTTAAGTTAAATGTATAAATTACAAGTTCTACAGAATCTTTCCTCACAAAACTATACATCAATCTGCCCGTCTCCTCCTGCTCTAGAACATGCTGCCCGCAGATTGGATCGCATGCTCACTGTGACCGCTTCCCTTTACATACATGAGTCCAATGGGCGGTCTTGCAAGTGATTGAACGCCTTCCTTACATGACTGAGTGTATATGCAAAAATACCTGTCACTCACTAATCAGACCGCCCACTGGACTCCTTCACCCATAAGCAGGGATTTAAAGGGATAAGTTCTTCTGAATCTTTCCCCAATGTGATGAGCTCTATAACCTGCTGCCTGCAGATCAGCTAAGCATGTTCACTGTCACAGGTTCCCTTTCAAACAGAACATTGCATTCGATCAGAATGTGTCCAAAGATGCGACTCTAGATACAACATAGATAACACCACCAAGTTGTATCCAGCAAGGTACGTAGCCAGGTTATTAGTATCTCAGCTCCAGCGACTCCATCTCTATACGTCTGTGTAACAAACATACACCCAGCCAGCAGCAGAGACCTGTAACTTCTCCCATGAGAGGATTCCTGTCACCCTACAATGCAAAGTGTCCATGTCCAGACCCCAGAATGTCACAGTCTACTTCACACATAGCTGAGGTGCTGTCACCTAGATGTCACTCTGCAGCAGCCCATCTCCCCCCTCATCATTGTGGTCAATATTGACATGGGGAGGGGGGTCCGTCCAATGCTGTGACTCTGCTGATGATGTGTGATTGATAAGCAATGGGCAGACAGACAGACAGACGTGTCAGGTGCACTGTATAGCGAGTGGCCTTTGCAGGGATGGAAATGACGCTGTGTGACATTCCATATACTGATATCTGCAGCATAAACTGCTGTAAGGATACAGTATCATATATAGGTGATCTATCTATATATATTGTATATGTCACAGTATGCAGAGCTGCAGGCTTGTATTCATGGAGCATATATATACATACACATATATGTATGTACTCCATAAATACATGCCTGTCACTCTGCATACTGTTGCATATGATACTATGTAGCATACAGTACACGTCTACTGCAACACTGTTTCCATGTAGTCAATGGCATAAAACATACGTAGTAGTGCAATCGACACTTTTGTAACATGTCAAGGAGATATATACACACAGTAATGGAACCTGTAGGTCTTCACCAGCTAGGGCTTGCTGAAACTTGTAGTTCCCCAACTACTGCAAAGCCACAGGTTGTCAGCACATGTACCGTAGCAAAGAAAAAAAAAAAAGCATAAACAATCTGTGAGCATCCCCTATAGGAGACCAAGTGCATGCAATGCAGAGGATGCTATGTGGGGTGACGGGGGGGCTGTGTAAGTGCATGGGGTGACACTTGGCTGACTATGATGGTCCCAGAAGTTGGGCTGCAGTTGGGGTCTCTCTGCTGCAGAGCTTCTCACTCGCACTGCACCACGCATCCCTGCACCAGTACATAGCAACAGGGCACTTGGTGCAGACTGCATGACGACAGAGCATCCCACAGCAAGGCAGGCCTGGCAGGAGAGGGGGTTGGAGGGGTACCCCCATGATAACCTAACCTCTCAGGTGATTCAGGGGCTTATAGGGTTGAGAAGATAATGGGACTTACCCAGTCTGGTTGCACCTTGATCTTGCAGTGTGATGTCTGGAGTCTCCCTGCTTCTCAAGCTGATGATGATGATACCTCCTTCCCCAAAACAGAGACAGCTGCAAAGCCCTGGCCAGGGAGGGAGAGGGGGGATAATCACATCGATGCTTCGGAGGGGAGCACAGACACGGGGAGGGAGGGGGTGCTGGCTGCAGAGAGCAGGGCTGGAATTCTGCATTAACTCACTATGCTGCTGATGCTATACAGACAATGGGAGAGGAGGAAGCACCAGGCTCAGACCTGGGCTGGAGGGGAGGAGAGGAGACACTCGTTATAGACATAGACCTGTGCAGTCAATGATACCGTTAAGGGGGTCTTTCTATTCTAGAGGAGGCTCTGTGGCAGCGCAGGGGTTAAAGTGCTGAGAAATTGCCCTTGAGTGCGAAGGGGTTAAAGGTATTGGATATAGTGATTTTCACCCAAGGGCAGGATGGAGGCAGCCTCAAGCATCTCGGGCAATGGATACACTGATGAAGGGAGGGAAGGAGTAAAGACGAAAATGTTGCGTGAGATGCAATGGAAGGTGCTGAGGTTACTGGAGGTAAAGGTCATGTCTTTAAGAGATGGGACTTAAAGGAGGAGTCCATAAAATAATTTAAAGGGTCTTCTATGCGGAAAAGTGGAGAAACGGCGTCTGATATGGCGCATAAAATACTGACATTGAAAACCGACCAAAGTGGGATGAAGCTTGTGCCTCGCGCGCCTTTCACCATGATATCTGCGAGACATTTAGGTGCCGCACATATTGCATGTACTGTGCTTTTTGGCCAGGGGGCGTAGCTACAGGGGGTGCAGCGGTAGTAGTCGCTACCGGGCCCAGCAGCCTGAGGGGGCCCAAAAGCCCTTCTGCCACATAAGAAGATACCAGCATTGTAAGTGGTGCATGGTAACTGGGGGGCCCCATTTCACTTTTCGCACCAGGGCCCAAGAGCTTGAAGTTACGCCTCTGTTTTTGGCTGCTAATGTATAAGAGGTACAAGACGTCCTGTCTGCTTCTCTGTGCATCCAAACTCCAGTGAACTTTATGTGATGACTAAAACTTGTCAAGACATAAGCAGCAGGTAGATGTGTGATTGCATGCGACCACTGACGCCACCTTCCGCCGTCACTGCAATGCACATATGGGAATCTGAGGCCCAATTTCAATTAAACGGGTTTTCCTATCTAACTATTTTACAGAGTCTGATCTTCACAGCCAGCTTCAGGCTCGCACTTCCTGTCTAAGCTGTAAATGGTTTTACAGCTTCAGGCTCCAGCCTCCTCTACAGGCTGTGGGTGGTTCTACAGCTTCAGACTCCCACTTTCTGTTCAGACAGTGGGGGGTTCTACAGCTTTAGGCTCACACTACCTGTTCAGGCTGTGGGTAGATCTACAGTTTCAGGCTCCCACTTCCTGTTCAATCTGTGGGTGGTTCTACAGCTTCAGGCTCCCACTTCCTGTTCAGGCTGTGGGTATTTCTACAGCTGCAGACTCCCACTTTCTGTTCAGGTTGTGGGTAGTTCTACAGCTGCAGGCTTCCACTTTCTGTTCAGGCTGTGGATATTTCTACAGCTGCAGGCTCCACTTTCTGTTCAGGCTGTGGGAAGTTCCACAGCTACAGTCTCACACTTCCTGTTTAGTGTGGTTCTACAGTTTCAGGCCCCCGCTTCCTGTTCAGGCTGTGGGTGGTTCTAACGTTTCAGGCCCCCACTTCCTGTTCAGGCTGTGGGTGATTCTACAGTTTCAGGCTCCCACTTCCTGTTCAGGCTGTGGGTGGTTCTACAGTTTCAGGCCCCCACCTCCTGTTCAGGCTGTGGGTGGTTCTACAGCTTCAGGCTCCCACTTTCTGTTCAGGCTGTGGGTGGTTCTACAGCAGTGAGTGGCATATCAGCTCTGCTATTCTTAGCTGAGCCTGTTAGAGGGGCATTGTTAATGGAGTTTTAATACTGGGGCACAAGGTTACTGAGTTTTAAAGGGTTAAAGTTTGTCAGAACGATAAATAAGCTCACATGCTGCTGATAAGTCACAGCAGGGAGTGACGTCACCAAAACACAAAAGCGTGGCAGAGGGGCTTAAAAGGAGATGTGCAAAACAGACCTAAAACCATGTACTCTCCGCTATTAAAAGGGGAACTCGAGGGCAGAACACAAGTTTCCTTTTAGAATGATTTACTAGCAAGTCCAAGAGAAAGACCTGTGCAATCTGTAAATGGAGACTGGAGATGGGCACCCAGCGATACGCGCGGCATCACTGGTGACCACACTGCAGCTATGGCATCACTGCTGACCACACTGCAGCTATGACATCACTGGTGACCACACTGCAGCTATGGCATCACTGGTGACCACACTGCAGCTATGGCATCACTGGTGACCACACAGCAGCTATGACATCACTGGTGACCACACTGCAGCAATGACATCACTGGTGACCACACTGCAGCTATGGCATCACTGGTGACCACACTGCAGCTATGGCATCACTGGTGACCACACTGCAGCAATGACATCACTGGTGACCACACTGCAGCTATGGCATCACTGGTGACCACACTGCAGCTATGACATCACTGGTGACCACACTGCAGCTATGGCATCACTGGTGACCACACTGCAGCTATGGCATCACTGGTGACCACAATGCAGCTTTACCATTTTTTTTTTTAGTAATACTGAATTTAGTCCTTTTTCCTCTTTGGTAAATTAAAAGTGTGGACAAGACGCACAGGGATCTTTTTAGATGCACATTGTGGATGCACCTGTAGTATATCTAAAAATGTATTTGGATAGTTGTCACTCACCTTTCCCATACGGAAGTAAACAGGATGGGAGCCCAGTCACAAGACCCAAGCTAGAAAAGTCTGAATTCTGCAACCATTAATGGGGTTTTCTTACCAAATTGATTAGCTGTAACATGTAGGCAAAGGTAAATAAAGAATAGTACAAAATACATCGCTGTTTTGATTTTGCTTCTTTTCAGAGTTAGAACAGTTTTGTCTCCTGCTTGAGTTCACAAGCTTCACTAGGTTACCAACCACCTCTCTCTGTTCTAGCAGTATCCAGGAAGGTGACGTCACTTACTGCTGTATCTTATCTCCTCTCTGCTCTAGCAGTGGTCAGGACGGTGATGTCACTCCCTGCTGTGTCTTATCTCCTCTCTGCTCTAGCAGTGGTCGGGATGCTGACATCACTCCCTGCAGTGTCTTATTTCCTTTCTGCTCTAGCAGTGGTCGGGATGATGATGTCACTCTCTGCTGTGTCTTATCTCCTCTCTGCTCTAGCAGTGGTCAGGATGGTGATGTCACTCCCTGCTGTGTCTTATCTCCTCTCTGCTCTAGCAGTGGTCAGGATGGTGATGTCACTCCCTGCTGTGTCTTATATCCTCTCTGCTCTAGCAGTGGTCGGGATGGTGATGTCACTCCCTGCTGTGTCTTATCTCCTCTCTGCTCTAGCAGTGGTCAGGATGGTGATGTCACTCCCTGCTGTGTCTTATATCCTCTCTGCTCTAGCAGTGGTCGGGATGGTGATGTCACTCCCTGCTGTGTCTTATCTCCTCTCTGCTCTAGTAGTGGTTGGCCTGGTGCTCTCTGCTGTGTCTCATCTCCTCTCTGCTCTAGCAGTGGTCGGGATGGTGACATCACTCCCTGCCATGTCTTATCTCCTCTCTAGCAGTGGTTGGACTGGTGATGTCAGTCCCTGCTGTGTCTTATGACTGGTGATGTCAGTCCCTGCTGTGTCTTATCTCCTCTGTAGCAGTGGTCAGGCTGGTGATGTTACTCTCTGCTGTGTCATCTTCTCTCTGCTCTAGCAGTGGTCGGGATGGTGGTGTCACTCCCTGCTGTGTCTTATCTCCTCTCTGGCAGTAGTCAGGCTGGTGATGTCACTTCCTGCTGTGTCTTATCTCCTCTCTAGCAGTGGTTGGACTGGTGATGTCAGTCCCTGCTGTGTCTTATCTCCTCTGTAGCAGTGGTCAGGCTGGTGATGTTACTCTCTGCTGTGTCTCATCTTCTCTCTGCTCTATCAGTTGTCGGGATGGTGATGTCACTCCCTGCTGTGTCTCATCTTCTCTCTGCTCTATCAGTGGTCAGGATGGTGATGTCACTCCCTGCTATGTCTTATCTCCTCTCTGCTCTAGCAGTGGTCGGGATGGTGGTGTCACTCCCTGCTGTGTCTTATCTCCTTTCTGGCAGTAGTCAGGCTGGTGATGTCACTTCCTGCTGTGTCTTATCTCCTCTCTAGCAGTGGTTGGACTGGTGATGTCAGTCCCTGCTGTGTCTTATCTCCTCTGTAGCAGTGGTCAGGCTGGTGATGTTACTCTCTGCTGTGTCTCATCTTCTCTCTGCTCTAGCAGTGGTCGGGATGGTGGTGTCACTCCCTGCTGTGTCTTATCTCCTCTCTGGCAGTGGTCAGGCTGGTGATGTCACTCTCTGCTGTATCTTACCTTCTCTATGCTCTAGCTGTAGTTGGGTGGGTGATTTCACTCCCTGCTGTTTTCTTATCTCATCTTTCTGCTCTGCTGGGTTCCTGGCATCACTTCCTGCTATGTCTTATCACCAGAATGGAGCTTCTCAGATCTTATCTTTCTACAAAAAAAAAAAAATTAACCCTTGGAGCTAGTAACCTGGGAGCAGCCTTGTACCATCCTGTCAGGTCTGCAACGCACATTTATGTATAACTACATCAAAGATAACAGAGTCTCTCAGCAGCTTACAGTGTGTCTTTGTGGCATGTCAGCTTTTCTTTCACACTAGAGGCTTCCTGTCTTAACAAATACAGCTCTTCTAGCTCAAAACCAGTCAGCCATCCTGTGTGGACATTGTGTCATTGGTTTTCACAACCCCTCTATCAGTAATGTCCCTGTAACATGCTCAGCTGGGAACTAGCAGAGCTGAAATGTCAATCAGTGCTGAAGACCTATCCACAGACTGCAAAGGGAGTGCGAGCCCGACAAGTCAGAAAAGAGACTGAGCACATCTAAAATATATTCTGAAAAACGCAAGCATAGGTGCACACTGAAAAGGCAATATATACATCTAACACAAATATCAGTGGCACACTAAAGACTAAGTAAAACCTCAAGGTATATAGGAATATTAGAAATGCATTACTGCTAAGGAAAATATGAAAAACCTGGGACTCTTAGTTTACAGTATTTGATCAAAGATTGTATTAAGCTCACCTCCCAAAACGTCAAGGGGATCCCAGAGCAGGTGAGTCCCTACACTAAATATGTTACCTCACTAGGCGTCAATCCAGACTGCAACTTCAGGGAATGGTAGGAACTAGCAATTGGATTATCCTGCACTGGTTTAAAAGAGGCAGCTGAGTGCAGCAAGCCAATGAGATTGCCAATCTCAAATGGACTACAAAACATAATAAGGCTGTGCACATCTAAAATATATTCTGAAAAAACGCAAGCATAGGTGCACACTGAAAGGCAAAATATACATCTAACACAAATATCAGTGGCACACTAAAGACTAATGTAAAACCTCAAGGTATATAGGAATATTGGAAATGCATTACTGCTAAGGAAAATATGAAAAACCTGGGACTTTTAGTTTACAGTATTTGATCAAAGATTGTATTAAGCTCACCTCCCAAAACGTCAAGGGGATCCCAGAGCATGTGATGTCCCCTAACTAAACATGTTACCTGCTCTGGGATCCCCTTGACGTTTTGGGAGGTGAGCTTAATACAATTTTGATCAAATACTGTAAACTAAGAGTCCCAGGTTTTTCATATTTTCCTTAGCAGTAATGCATTTCCAATATTCCTATTATAACCTTGAGGTTTTACTTAGTCTCTTATGTGTGCCACACTGATATTTTGTGTTAGATGTATTACTATTGCCTTTTCACTGTGCACCTATGCTTCCGTTTTCAAAATATATTTTAGATGTGCACAGCCTTATTATGTTTTGTAGTCCATTTGAGATTGGCAATCTCATTGCTTGCTGCACTCAGCTGCCTCTTTTAAACCAGTGCAGGATAATCCAATTGCTAGTTCCTACCATTCCCTGAAGTGCAGTCTGGATTGACGCCTAGTGAGGTAACATGTTTTAGTGTAGGGACTCACCTGCTCTGGGAACCCCTTGACGTTTTGGGAGGTGAGCTTAATACAATCTTTGATCAAATACTGTAAACTAAGAGTCCCAGGTTTTTCATATTTTCCTTAGCAGTAATGCATTTCCAATATTCCTATATACCTTGAGGTTTTACTTAGTCTTTAGTGTGCCACTGATATTTGTGTTAGAAAAGAGACTGAGACACTTCACATGTGGACATTGCATTAGAACAATCATACAGAATATATTTATCTACATAAACAGTTAAGTCACAATACATCATTTATTATGATCACGGTGTACATACATTACTTATTACTTACTGATCCTGAGTTACATCCTGTATTATCCTCCAGAGCTGCGCTCACTATTCTGCTGGTGCAGTCACTGTACATACATTACTTCTCCTGTACTGATCCTGAGTTACATCCTGTATTATACTCCAGAGCTGCACTCACTATTCTGCTGGTGCAGTCACTGTACATACATTACTTATTACTTACTGATCCTGAGTTACATCCTGTATTATCCTCCAGAGCTGCGCTCACTATTCTGCTGGTGCAGTCACTGTACATACAATACTTATCCTGTACTGATCCTGATTTACATCCTGTAGAATCCTCCAGTGCTGCGCTCACTATTCTGCTGGTGCAGTCACTGTACATAAATAACATATACAGTACTGATCCTGAGTAACATCCAGCATTATCCTCCAGAGCTGCACTCACTATTCTGCTGGTGCAGTCACTGTACATACATTACTTCTCCTGTACTGATCCTGAGTTACATCCTGTATTATCCTCCAGAGCTGCACTCACTATTCTGCTGGTGCAGTCACTGTACATACATTACTTACTACTTACTGATCCTGAGTTACATCCTGTATTATACTCTAGAGCTGCACTCACTATTCTGCTGGTGCAGTAACTGTGTACATACATTACTTATCCAGTACTGATCCTGAGTTACATCCTGTATTATACTCCAGAGCTGCACTCACTATTCTGCTGGTGCAGTCAGTGTGTACATACATTACTTATCCTGTACTGATCCTGAGTTACATCCTGTATTATTCTCCAGAGCTGCACTCACTATTCTGCTGGTGCAGTCAATGTGCATACATTACTTATCCTGTACTGATCCTGAGTTGCATCCTGTATTATACTCCAGAGCTGCGCTCACTATTCTGCTGGTGCAGTCACTGTGTACATACATTACTTATTACTTACTGATCCTAAGTTACATCCTGTATTATACTCCAGAACTCCACTCACTATTCTGCTGGTGCAGTCACTGTGTACATACATTACTTATCCTGTCCTGATCCTGTGTTTTATCCTGTATTATACTCCAGAGCTGTGCTCACTATTCTGCTGGTGCAGTCACTGTGTACATACATTACTTATTACTTACTGATCCTAAGTTACATCCTGTATTATACTCCAGAACTCCACTCCTATTCTGCTGGTGCAGTCACTGTGTACATACATACTTATCCTGTACTGATCCTGAGTTACATCCTGTATTATCCTCCAGAGCTGCACTCACTATTCTGCTGGTGCAGTCACTGTGTACATACATTACTAATCCTGTACTGATCCTGAGTTGCATCCTGTATTATACTCCAGAGCTGCGCTCACTATTCTGCTGGTGCAGTCACTGTGTACATACATTACTTATTACTTACTGATCCTAAGTTACATCCTGTATTATACTCCAGAACTCCACTCACTATTCTGCTGGTGCAGTCACTGTGTACATACATTACTTATCCTGTACTGATCCTGAGTTACATCCTGTATTATGCTCCAGAGCTGCACTCACTATTCTGCTGGTGCAGTCACTGTAGCCTTTAGATTCTGTAGGGTTTTTTGTAGGGTTATTGTATTAGGGATTTTTTGTTCTTCCTTCCCTTTTTAGAATGGTTTATTTAATTAATAAAAGTTATGTTTTATCTTGTTCTAGGGATCATACATTTCGTGTTGCTCGTTTTGTCCTAAGTAATTGGGCATTCGTGCACCTTTGGGATAGCCCTCACCCATGACACTTTGATACAATGTAAAGTAGTCAGTGTACAGCTTGTATAACAGTGTAAACTTGTGAATATGGTGGAAATGAACAAATTGTGCCCAAAGTCAATATTGTGTGTGGTCCCTCTCTGGGGCCTGGAGGTCACTAGAGCTTCACAGGTTGCAGCCACTGGAATCCTCTTTCCTCCTCCATAAAAACATCACGGAGCTGGTGGATGTTAGAGACCTTGTGCTCCTCCACCTTCTGTTTGAGGATGCCCCACAGATGCTCCATAGGGTTTAGGTCTGGAGACGCTTGGCCAGTCCAGCACCTTTACCCTCATTCTCTTTAGCAGGCAGTGGTCGTCTTGGAGGTGTTTGGGATCATTATCATGTTGGATACTGCCCTGCAGCCCAGAAGTGAGGGGGTCATGCTCTGCTTCAGGATGTCACAGTACATGTTGGCATTCATGGTTCCCTCAATGAACTGTAGCTCCCCACAGCCGGCAGCTCTCATGCAGCACCAGACCATGACCCTCCCACCACCATGCCTGACTGCAGGCAGACACACTTGTCTTTGTGCTCCTCACCTGGTTGCTGCCACACACGCCTGACACCATCTGAACCCAATAAGTTTATCCTGGTCTCATCAGACACAGGACATAGTTCCAGTAATCAAGGTCCTTAGTCTGCTTGTCTTCACCAAACTGTTTGCGGGCTTTCTTGTGCATTATCTTTAGAAGAGGCTTCCTTCTGGGACGACAGCCATGCAGACCAGTTTGATGCAGTGTGCAGAGTATGGTCTGAGCACTGACAGGCTGACCCTCCACCTGCAGCAACAGTGACAGCACTCATCTCTGAATATGACGTGGAGCACGTGAACTCAGCTTCTTTGGTCTACCATGGTGAGCCTTGTTCTGAGTGGAACCTGTCTTGTTAAACCGCTGTATGGTCTTGGCCACCGCGCTGCAGCTCAGTGTCAGGGTCTTGGTCCCCGCGCTGCAGCTCAGTGTCAGGGTGTTGGCCCCCGCGCTGCAGCTCAGTGTCAGGGTGTTGGCCCCCGCGCTGCAGCTCAGTGTCAGGGTGTTGGCATCTTCTTATAGCCTCGGCCATCTTTATGTAGAGCAACAATTCTTTTTTTTTCATATCCTTGTATAGTTTTTTGACACGAGAGGCCATATTGAACTTCCAGTGACCTCTAATATACCTGCTCCCCATTCACACCTGAGACCTTGTAACACCAATGAATCACATGACACTGGGGAGGAAAAACAGCAAATTAGGCACTTACTTTTGTTGCCAGCGGCTTAGACATTGATGTCTGTGTTATTTTGAGGGTGAACCAAATTTAGACTGTGATACAAGCCGGGCACTGACCACTTTACATTTTGTCAAAGTGTCAGATCCTCAGTGTTGTCCTATGAAAAGATAGGATACAATATATATTTGTATTGCTTATCCTGTACTGATCCTCAGTTATATTCTCCTCCAGAGCTGCACTCACTATTCTGCTGGTGCAGTCAGTGTACATACATTACTTATCCTGTACTGATCCTGAGTTCCATCCTGTATTATCCTCCAGAGCTGCGCTCACTATTCTGCTGGTGCAGTCACTGTACATACATTACTTATCCTGTACTGATCCTGAGTTACATCCTATATAATCCTCCAGAGCTGCACTCACTATTCTGCTGGTGCAGCCACTGTGTACATACATTACTTATCCTGTACTGACCCTGAGTTACATCCTGTATTATACTCTAGAGCTGCACTCACTATTCTGCTGGTGCAGTCACTGTGTACATACATTACTTATCCTGTACTTATCCTGAGTTACATCCTGTATTACCTCCAGAGCTGCACTCACTATTCTGCTGGTGCAGTCACTGTGTACATACATTACTTATCCTGTACTGATCCTGAGTTACATCCTGTATTATCCTCCAGAGCTGCACTCACTATTCTGCTGGTGCAGTCACTGTGTACATACATTATTTATCCTGTACTGATCCCTTGTTACATCCTGTATTATCCTCCAGAGCTGCACTTACTATTCTGCTGGTGCAGTCACTGTACATACATTACTTATCCTGTACTGACCCTGAGTTACCTCCTGTATTATCCTCCAGAGCTGCACTCACTATTCTGCTGGTGCAGTCACTGTGTACATACATTACTTATCCTGTACTGATCCTGAGTTACATCCTGTATTATCCTCCAGAGCTGCACTTACTATTCTGCTGGTGCAGTCACTGTACATACATTACTTATCCTGTACTTATCCTGAGTTACATCCTGTATTATCCTCCAGAGCTGCACTCACTATTCTGCTGGTGCAGTCACTGTGTACATACATTACTTATCCTGTACTGATCCTGAGTTACATCCTGTATTACCCTCCAGAGCTGCACTCACTATTCTGCTGGTGCAGTCACTGTACATACAATTACTTATCCTGTACTGATCCTGAGTTACATCCTGTATTATCCTCCAGAGCTGCACTCACTATTCTGCTGGTGCAGTCACTGTGTACATACATTACTTATCCTGTATTATCCTCCAGAGCTGCGCTCACTATTCTGCTGGTGCAGTCACTGTACATACATTACTTATCCTGTACTGATCCTTCCTGTGTCTTCCAGCATCTCCTGTGGTTTCAGCCTCTGCACTGAGCTTGCTCTGGTGAGTTGCACTCTAGAAAGTGTCGTGCTTACACCAGACTCTGTACAGTCAACTGAAGTAGCAAGGACCCTCTGCTTCACTTGTAACAGAAGTCCAGCTAAATTATAATCAATGTTAGGATTGCTGACTGTTTCCAATAACAACCAGCATAACTGTGACCTGTGTGGTGCAAAGGCTATTTTATATATTAGATTTTTGCCAAAAATGGGCACATACTGCAACCTCTCCTCTGCCTACAGATCCCTTCTGTGTACAAATCCACAGACGACCCCATCGTAAGTCATGTTGCAGAGATGAGACACCTTGTGCCAGACCCATCACCACTAACTGCTGCTTCTGTGTGAGGAAGCGTTACCTCCCTATGCAGTCTCCATGTATCGAGGAGGCAGCGCCTCGGGGTTCTGCGCCCCAACAAATTAATGCAAACATAAACTTGTTCTGTTTCTCACATCAGAGACTCCCCAGGCGCTGCCTGATCTCATCCCATGTCCCGCTCTGCCGGATTCACATTACGCAGACAGAATTTTGCTGCATATTTTTGGAAAATAACTATTTTTCTGTTTGACCTTTCCCTGAGTCTTTGCTCTCAGCAATGTTCCCTGATGTCTTCATAGGTGGCTGCATGTGTCGGGGTCACACAGTTTTATTCGGCTATATTTTAAGTATCTGACTCATCTACATCTAAAGTTGAATGGTCCCCCAGTTACTGATGCTCTTTGATGGGGATGATCAGTGGTCGTGTGAAGCTGTATAATGGCTCCACCGTGCCATTACTGGGAGATTGGGTAATGTGGAGTGACAGCACTGGCTTTCTTTAGTGTGACATTTTAATATGATATAGTAATAGTAGTAGTAGTATTATGACGGTACATTGCCCTCTGTCAGTGGTTAGGTTGTATGATGGTATATTATACTGCTACTAGGTTACATGGTGGTACATTGTGCAGTAACTAGGTTGTATGGCGGTGCACTAGATATCTACTAGATTGCCTGGTGGTACAGTAACTAGGTTGTATGGTGGTGCACTAGACAGCTACTTGATTCTATGGTGGTACAGTAACTAGGTTGTATGGCGGTGCACTAGATAGCTACTAGATTCTATGGCGGTACAGTAACTAGGTTGTATGGCGGTGCACTAGATATCTACTAGATTGCCTGGCGGTACAGTAACTAGGTTGTATGGCGGTGCACTAGATAGCTACTAGATTCTATGGCGGTACAGTAACTAGGTTGTATGGCGGTGCACTAGATAGCTACTAGATTCTATGGCGGTACAGTAAC
This sequence comes from Phyllomedusa bahiana, assembly GCA_025379985.1. Taxonomy (NCBI): domain Eukaryota; kingdom Metazoa; phylum Chordata; class Amphibia; order Anura; family Hylidae; genus Phyllomedusa; species Phyllomedusa bahiana. The sequence continues at coordinate 58,427 of JAODAL010010615.1, forward strand.
TAGGTTGTATGGCAGTGCACTAGATAGCTACTAGATTCTATGGTGGTACAGTAACTAGGTTGTATGGCGGTGCACTAGATAGCTACTAGATTCTATGGCGGTACAGTAACTAGGTTGTATGGCGGTGCACTAGATATCTACTAGATTGCCTGGTGGTACAGTAACTAGGTTGCATGGTGGTGCACTAGACAGCTACTTGATTCTATGGCGGTACAGTAACTAGGTTGTATGGCGGTGCGCTAGATATCTACTAGATTGTATGGTGGTACAGTAACTAGGTTGTATGGCGGTGCACAAGATATCTATTAGATTGTATGGTGGTACAGTAACTAGGTTGTATGGCGGTGCACTAGATATCTATTATATTGTATGGTGGTACAGTAACTAGGTTGCATGGCGGTGCACAAGATATCTATTAGATTGTATGGTGGTACAGTAACTAGGTTGTATGGCGGTGCACTAGATATCTATTAGATTGTATGGTGGTACAGTAACTAGGTTGTATGGCGGTGCACTAGATATCTACTAGATTGTATGGTGGTACAGTAACTAGGTTGTATGTCAGTGGACTAGATAGCTACTAGACTTTATGGTGGTGCAGTAACTAGGTTGTATGGCGGTGCACAAGATAGCTATTAGACTCTATGGTGGTACAGTAACTAGGTTGTATGGCGGTGCACGAGATAGCTACTAGACTCTATGGTGGTGCAGTAACTAGGTTGTATGGCAGTGTACTAGATAGCTACTAGACTCTATGGTGGTGCAGTAACTAGGTTGTATGGCAGTGCACTAGATAGCTACTAGACTCTATGGTGGTACAGTAACTAGGTTGTATGGCGGTGCACTAGATAGCTACTAGACTCTATGGTGGTGCAGTAACTAGGTTGTATGGCAGTGTACTAGATAGCTACTAGACTCTATGGTGGTGCAGTAACTAGGTTGTATGGCGGTGCACTAGATATCTACTAGATTCTATGGCGGTACAGTAACTAGATTGTATGGTGGTACAGTAACTAGGTTGTATGGTGGTGCACTAGACAGCTACTAGATTCTATGGCGGTACAGTAACTAGGTTGTATGGCGGTGCACTAGATATCTACTAGATTGCCTGGTGGTACAGTAACTAGGTTGCATGGTGGTGCACTAGACAGCTACTTGATTCTATGGCGGTACAGTAACTAGGTTGTATGGCGGTGCGCTAGATATCTACTAGATTGTATGGTGGTACAGTAACTAGGTTGTATGGCGGTGCACTAGATATCTATTAGATTGTATGGTGGTACAGTAACTAGGTTGTATGGCGGTGCACTAGATATCTATTAGATTGTATGGTGGTACAGTAACTAGGTTGTATGGCGGTGCACAAGATATCTAATAGATTGGATGGTGGTACAGTAACTAGGTTGTATGGCGGTGCACTAGATATCTACTAGATTCTATGGCGGTACAGTAACTAGATTGTATGGTGGTACAGTAACTAGGTTGTATGGTGGTGCACTAGACAGCTACTAGATTCTATGGCGGTACAGTAACTAGGTTATATGGCGGTACACTAGATATCTACTAGATTCTATGGCGGTACAGTAACTAGGTTGTATGGCAGTGCACTAGATATCTACTAGATTCTATGGCGGTACAGTAACTAGGTTATATGGCAGTGCACTAGACAGCTACTAGATTCTATGGTGGTACAGTAACTAGGTTGTATGGCGGTGCACTAGAAAGCTACTAGATTCTATGGTGGTACAGTAACTAGGTTGTATGGGAGTACACTAGATAGCTACTAGAATCTATGGTGGTACAGTAACTAGGTTGTATGGCGGTGCACTAGATAGCTACTAGATTCTATGGTGGTACAGTAACTAGGTTGTATGGTGGTACACTAGATAGCTACTAGACTCTATGGTGGAATAGTAACTAGGTTGTATGGCGGTGCACTAGATAGCTACTAGATTCTATGGTGGTACAGTAACTAGGTTGTATGGCGGTGCACTAGATATCTACTAGATTGTATGGTGGTACAGTAACTAGGTTGTATGGCGGTGCACTAGATATCTATTAGATTGTATGGTGGTACAGTGTACAGTAACTAGGTTGTATGGCGGTGCACTAGATAGCTACTAGATTCTATGGCGGTACAGTAACTAGGTTGTATGGCGGTGCACTAGATATCTATTAGATTGTATGGTGGTACAGTGTACAGTAACTAGGTTGTATGGCGGTGCACGAGATAGCTATTAGACTCTATGGTGGTACAGTAACGAGATTGTATGGCGGTACACTAGATAGCTATTAGACTCTAGGTTACTAGGTTGTACATAATACAGTTATCAGTCTTTATGATGGTACGTACAACAGTTACTAGCTGGTATAGTTGTACATTATACAGTTACCAGCCTCTATGATAGTACATAAAACATGAGGGATGTCGAAACTATGGGGATATGTGGTATTGTTATAATGATGCATTTTTGCGTTATGATGGTATATGATATAGATACTGGGCTCTATAATGTTATACAATAAAGTACAGTGAACTGTGGTGATACGTAGTATTGTTACAATTATGAATGATCAAGTTATATGGGTACTGAGCTCTATAGCGTTACAGGGTATAGTGATTATGCTGGATGGTGACGCTATGGCGATACCTAGGATTGTTATAATGATGCTTTGTTATGTTATGATGCTATAAAGTAAAACTATTATGCAGTGTGGTAGTATTATGAAGGGACACTGTACATAGAGTATGACCTTAGGCACTGTTATAGTGATACCTGAAGGCTGCATACACCTTTGACATTGAAACACATGTTTATAAATATTTTTTGTTACCTTGAGTAAAAAACAGTTGCAATCTTCACTTATTTTCAGTTTGCAGTTTCTTTTCGTGTCAGATTTTCTCATTTGTGGGTGTCCGACTTGTAATATTTGCTGGATGTGATCACTGAGTGGTTAGATGTTTATAGTTTGCTCTGCTTTCTCTCTACAACTGTACACAGCCCGATTGATTTTCCTCCTGTAAACTGCCTTGCTTTCCTCCCTAGCTATAGCCTGGTTAAGCTGCCCTCCTTGGATGAGCCATCAGAAGCAGAATGAGTGCTTTGACAGATTTAAGATTCAGCAGGACAGTCAGCCAAGTGAAGGATTTTCACAAACTCCACTGCAGCAAAATGGTGGGACATAAAAACCATTTGAAGTTGCTTAATTTTGCACATAGGAAGCAAATAAATAAAATAAATAGCACAAAAGGTGTCCATATTCTTTAACAATTGCGCAGGGACCAAAGTGTCTTTAACCCCTTCAGGTACTGGATAAATGATCTATTCAATATATCAGACTTTTACCAATTAGGCAGTCCCCTACTTACATCGTTCCGACTTACATACGTCCCCTAGTTACAAACGGAGACTTATGGGGCGTGGCTAATATTCAACACTGAGTCACGCCCCATGATAACCAAGTGCCAGCATGCCACAGCTGCACATGAGATACAGAACGTTAGGTGAAATCTTCTAAAAAAGGCCACAGAGAGCAAAACAAATGTAAAAACCCTTCCCTGCACTATCCAAAACTAAAAAAAAAGCAATTGCATTTAATAAATATACCTGTTCCGACTTACATACAATTTCAACTTAAGAACAAACCTACAGTCCCTATCCCGTATGTAACCCGGGGACGGCCTGTATATGTAACTTTTTTTTTTTTTTTGTAAAGTGGCAAAACAGAGGCGGGGAGGATTTGAACTTCTAGTGTGTATATATATATATATATTTATATTTTCCCCCCTTCTTCAATACCTAGTCCCCCTAGTGGACTATTGTACTACCATATATGCTTTTCATTCATTAGCTGTTACAGGGGGGAAGGAGGGGGAAAAAAACGGGGCACTATGGAAGCCTGCATGAGCCTTCCAGCTGCCAGTGCCACCGATTGTCACCTTGTGATTACGGATCGGAGTCAGCTCCGTTTCCTGCTGTTGTTGGCAGTTGTTGGCGGTAGTTGACTGTCGCCCCCCCTCCCCCCACCCCTGCGTATGGGGGCGGGTTTCAGCGTGTGAGCCCGCCCATAAAAACCCTTCAAGCCTTTTGGGATTTTTGGGTTTATGCCCAAACGCTTTTAAAGGGGGTTTAAAAATTGAATAATTTTAAATTTTTTAAAAATGAATTTGCTGATCAGATTTTTTCTAGCTAAGGGGGAAAATTGTAGTCTTTGTTTTTGATTTTTTTTAAAAGACTTTTTTAAACCCTGAAATTATTTTTTTTTGACAGAGATTTTTGGGAAATTTACAGTGGTAAGGGAAATTTGGGGGAAAACATAAATAATCTATGGACTGACACGGGGTTTTTTTTCCACAATATCTTTTTTACCTAGCGCCTGATCCCATAGAGGTGACCATAGAAAAGCTGCATAATTAGTTCAGAAAGATGTGGGCGATTCTGGATGCTAAAACCGGGGTTTTTCTGTCAAAAGTTTATATAATGTGTTTTTTCCCGATAAAAAAAATTTTATTCCCTATCCACAAAACGTTGATGGGGTCTCTAAACTGGGGGGGTTCCGGGCCACGGGGACCCTTTAGAGATTAAAAAAAAGGGAATCTCAAAATCTCAAATTGGAATGGAGAGTAACTCCATGACACTGACACTCCATTTAAACTCTATGGACTGCCAAAGTTGGCCAAGCGCTGAACTCAGCCATCTTTGGCATGTCTCTATACACATCCAGAGCTGCAACGTAATGTTACCTGCCAGGGACACTATTATCTGAGACACTACAAAAAGGTTTTCCAAGAATATTAAAAAACCTCCCCCTGTGCTAAAATAGAAAACACATACAGTACAGACCAAAAATTTTTGGGCACACCTTTCATTCCCAAAAGTTTTCTGTATTTTTTATGACTATAAAAATTGTAGATTTACACCGAAGGATAAAAACTATGAAGTAAAAAACCCGTGGGGAAATTTTAAAACTTTTACAAAAAAGGGGTGAAACAAATGAAAATCTGTCTTTTATTCTAGGTTCCTTTAAACCTTTTTCTTTGATTACTGCTTTGGGACCCCTCTTGGCATTTTTTTGGGAGCTTCAAAAAGGGTTTGTCACTTTAAATGGTCTCCAACAGTCTTTAAGGGGTTCCCAGAGATGCTTAGGGACTTTTTGGCCCTTTTTCCTTCACCCCTGCCGGGCCAAAACTCACCCCAAACCATCTCCCATTTTGGGGTTTAGGTCTGGTTTAATGTGGAGGCCGGGGCAAACTGGGGTAACCCATTTAAATATCCTTCTTGGTCAGATAGGGCCCTTTTTATAGTCTGGAGTGTTTGGGGTCATTGTCCTGTTTAAAAAAAAAAATGATGGGCCAACAAAAAGCAAAAAACCCGGGTGGAATTTGCAGCCCCGCCAAAATGCTGTGGTGACCATGCGGGGTTTTTGTATTCCCTTTAATTTTGAATAAATCCCCAACAGTTACCCAGTCCCAAAAACCCCCCCCCCCCCCCCCCCCCCCCCCACACACACACCCTCAAACCCCCCCCTCCCCCATGCTTCACTTGGGTAACCCGGCCCCCCCCTCACCATCACCCCTCCTCCTCCCCGCTTCACGGTGGGAACCAGGCCCCCCCCCACCATCACCCCCCCCCCCTCCCCTGTACACCGGGGGGAACCAGGGGCCCCCCCCCCCATCACCCCCCCTCCTCCATTTCTACACGGTGGGGAAACCCGGCCCCCCCCCCATCACACCGCCTCCTCCATTTCACCGGTGGGAACCAGGCCCCCCCCCCACCAACCCCCCTCCTCCTTTCTTTTTCCCGGGGGGAACCAGGCCCCCCCACCAACCCCTCCTCCCCCATTTTTACGGTGGGAACCAGGCCCCAAACCCCACCATCACACCCCCCCTTTCCCCCATGCTTCACCGTGGGGACCCGGCGCCCCCACCCCCATCACACCTCCTCCTCCATGCTTCACGGTGGGAACCAGGCCCCCCCCCCCCCAACCCACCTCCTCCTCCATGCTTCACGGTGGGCACCAGGGCCCCCCCACATTAACCACCCCCTCCTCCATGTTTTACCCGGGGAACCAGGCGCCCCCACACCATCACACCCCCTCCTCCATGCTTTACGGTGGGAAAAAACCCCCCCCCCCCCCACCCCCAACCCTCCTCCCATGCTTCACGGTGGGAAAACCGGCCCCCCCCCCGCCATCACACCCCTCCTCCAGGCTTCACTTTGGGGCCAGGCCCCCCCCCCCCCCCCAAACCAAACCTCCTCCTCCAGGCTTTCAAAGGTGGGAACCAGGCCCCCCCCCCACACCATCACCCCCCCTCCTCCATGCTTCACGGTGGGAACCAGGCCCCCCCCCCCCCCCACCCCTCCCCAAACCCCCTCCCCATTTTCCCTTTACGGTGGGAACCAGGCCCCCCCCCACCATCATCCCTTTTCCTCCATGCTTCACGGTGGGGAACCCCGGCCCCCCCCAAAAAACCATCACAAATTCCCCCCTCCATGCCTCACAGTGGGAACCCGGCCCCCCCCCACCACCATCACCCCTCCTCCCTGCTTCACAGTGGGAACCAGGCCCCCCCCCACCATCACCCCTCCTCCTCCCCCTGCTTCAAATGGGGAACCAGGCCCCCCCCAAACCACAACCCTCCTCCTCCAAAAGCTTCACGGGGAACCCGGGCCCCCCCCCCCACCATCATCCCCCCTCCTCCATGCTTTACGGTGGGGGAAAAAGGGCCCCCCCCCAACCATCCCCACCAAACCCCCCTCCCTGCTTCACGGTGGGGGAAAAAAAAAAAAAGGGGGCCCCCCACACCATCCCCCCTCCTCCTCCATGCTTCCCGGTGGGACCCACCCCCCCCACACCCATCATCCCTCCCCCCTCCAAACCTTTACGGGGGGGAACCAGGCCCCCCCCCCAACCCTTTATCCCCCCCCCCTCCAGGGTTCACGGTGGGAAAACCCGGCCCCCCCCCCCCACCATACCCCTTTTTCCCCATGCTTCACGGGGGGAAAAAAAAACCCCGGCCCCCCAACACCAACACACCCCCTTTTTCCATTTCTTTTCCGGGGGGGAACCAGGCCCCCCCCCCAACCCCCCACACCCCCCCCTCCATGCTTCACGGTGGGAAAACCCACCCCCCCCCACACCACACAACCCACACCCCTCCCCCCATGTTCACGGGGGAAAAGGCCCCCCCAGAGCCCCCACCTCCTCCTCCAGGCTTCACGGGGGGAACCCGGCCCCCCCCCCACCATCACAAACCCCCCTCCTTTCCCCCCTTCCCGGTGGGGAAACCCGGCCCCCCCACCCCCATCACCCCCCCTCTCCATGCTTCATGGTGGGAACCCGGCCCCCCCCCCCCCCCCCAAAACCCTCGCCCCCCCCACCCTCCATTTCTTTTACGGTGGGAACCAGGCCCCCCCCACACCATCACACCCCCCTCCCCATGCTTCAAAGGGGGGAACCAGGCCCCCCCACACCATCACCCCCCTCCTCCTCCTTCTTCACGGTGGGGCCCCGGGCCCCCCCAACCATCACACCTTCCTCCATGCCCTTTAAAGGGGGGAACCAGGGCCCCCCCCCACACCATCATCCCCCCTCCTTTCCCTGCTTCCAAAGGGGGGGAACCCCGGCCCCCCCCCAAAACCATCATCCCCCCCCTCCCCAAAGCTTCCCCGGTGGGAAAACCCGGCCCCCCACAAAACCCTTCACCCCTCCCCCCTCCATGCTTTACGGGGGGAACCAGGCCCCCCCCCCACCTCACCCACCCCTCCTCCTCCAAAAGCTTCACGGTGGGAACCAGGCCCCCCCACACCCCTCACACCCCCCCCTCCATGCTTTTCCCGGGGAACCAGGCCCCCCCCCACCATCACAAAAACCCCTTTTCCCCCATGCTTCCCGGTGGGGCCCGGCCCCCCCCCACCCAACCCCTCCTCCCCCTCCATGTTCACGGGGGGAACCAAAGGGCCCCCCCCCCAAACCCCAAACCCCTTCCTCCATGGGGTTCACGGTGGGAACCAGGCATTTTAATCCTTTTGTTCATCTTTTTTGCGTTTGCACCCCAAAACACGGTGCTTTTTAACCATAAACTCAAATTTGGACTCATCAACGAAAGGGACAGATTTCCAATGTCTAATTTCCATTCCTTGTGTTTTTTTTAGGCCCCAAAAAAGTCTCTTGTCTTGTTTTCCTGTCCTTAGCAGGGGGTTTTTGAGAGTATTTTAAACCCTTTAAAGGGGGCGCACACGTTCCTCTTAAAAAGGTTTTTTGTAAAAGATGTTCTGCTGCTAGAACTCTGTGTGGCTTGACCCTGCTCCTAATCCGAGCTGTTGGTAACCTGTGAATTTTTTGAGGCTGGTGACTTGATGCACTTAAACCTCCCCAGCAGAGGTGGGCTCTTGGTCCTCCTTTTCCCCGGGCGCTCGTTAAGGGGGCCTTTTTTTTTGCAGCACTTTATGGTTTTTTTTGGGGCCCCCATTTTGGGGAAATTTCAAAGTTTCCCCGATTTTGGGGGACCTTTTCTGACCTTTTAAACTCCCTTTTTATTATTTAAATTTTTATTATTATTATTTTTAATTTTAACATTTATTTTTGGGGGGCCCTTGATTCCGGGGGCCCGGAAAATTTCAGGGGGTTTCATTAAAAAAAAACATTGGTCAAACAATTAAAAAAAGTGACAATAAATTTCTAACAATTTTTAAAGAGGGAAAGAGGTCCCCGCCGCGAGGGCTTACAATCTACAGGGGAGGGTGAAGAGACAGAAGGTGAGGGGCAGACATGTTTGTGGGGCAGAGCAGTGCAACCCGTTAATGTTGGTTATAGGCAATCCTGAAGAGGTGGGTTTTCGGGTTACGTTTGAAGCCGGTGAGAGAGGGGAGAGTTCTGATGTGTTGGGGCAGTGAGTTCCAGAGTGTGAGGGAAGCACGAGAGAAGTCTTGGAGATGGTTATGTGAGGAGGTGATAAGAGGAGAGCAGAGGAGAAGGTCCTGTGAGGAGCGGAGGTTGCGTGAGGGGAGGTATTTAGAGATTAAGGCAGAGATGTATGGAGGGGAGAGGTTATGGAGAGCCTTGTAGGTCGAAGTTGCTAGCTTGAACTGGATTCGCTGGGCAATGGGAAGCCAGTGAAGGATCGGCGAGGGGAGAGGCAGAGGAGTAGCGAGGAGAGAGGTGGATAAGACGGGCAGCAGAGTTAAGGATAGTTTGGAGGGGAGCGAGGGTGCTAGCTGGGAGGCCACAGAAGAGGATGTTGCAGTAGTCGTGGCGGGAGATGACGAGGGCATGGACAAGCATTTTTGTGCTTTCAGAGTTAAGAAATGAGCGGATTCGGGAAATATTTTTTAGGTGGAGGTGACAAACAGAGGTGAGGGTTTGGGATGTGCGGTTTGAAGGACAGATTGGAGTCAAAGATTACCCCAAAGGGCAGCGTACCTGTGGTGCTGGTGAGAGAGTGTAGCCATTAACAGTGATAGAGAGATCGGGTGGAGAGATGGAGTGGGACGGTGGGAAGATAATGAATTCAGTTTTCTCCACGTTTAGTTTTAGGAGACGGGAGGAGAAGAAGGAGGAAATGGAGGACAGACAGTCAGGGATCCGGGAGTGAAGAGAGGCGACATCTGGGCCGGAGATGTAGAGTTGGGTATCATCAGCATACAGGTGGTACTGGAAGCCATGTGAAGCTATGAGCTGACCCAGACCAAGAGTGTAGATAGAGAAGAGTAGTGGGCCCAGGACTGACCCTTGGGGGACACCGACAGAGAGAGGGCGAGAGGAGGAGGTGGAGCGAGAATGAGAGACGCTGAAAGTCCGGTCAGTGAGGTACGAGGAGATCCAGGAAAGAGCCAAGTCCGTGATGCCGAGGGAGGAGAGGATTTGTAGCAGGAGGGAATGGTCGACAGTGTCAAAGGCAGAGGACGGGTCCAAGAGGAGGAGCACAGAGTAGTGGCATGAGGCTTTAGCAGTTACTAGATCATTAGTGACCTTGGTTAGGGCGGTTTCAGTAGAGTGGTGGGGACGGAAGCCCGATTGGAGCGGGTCAAGGAGAGAGTTGGTGGAGAGATGGGAGGAAAGTTGAAGATGGACGTGTTGCTCAAGGAGTTTAAGGCGAATGGAAGCAGTGAGATGGGCGATAGTTGGACAGAGAGGAGGGTCATGAATGGTTTCTTTAGGATGGGGGTGATGGTCGCATGTTAAATGAGGAAGGGAAGATGCCAGAGGTTAATGATAGATTGAAGAGATGATGAGGGCTTGGATGATAACAGCCTAAGGTCAGGATGAGGTGAGATGGGATGGGTCAAGACTACAGGTGGTGAGGTTCGATTTGGACAGTAGAGAGGAGAACTTGTTAGCAGTGACCGTGAGAAGCGAGTTAGAGGGAATAGTCATGGGCAGGTACAGAGGTGGGCTGTGGGGACACTGCAGAATAGAGGTGGGCTGAGGACTGCGGGTGAAGCTTTGTCTGATGAGATTTATTTTATTATGGAAGTGAGTTGCAAAATCATCTGCTGAGAGGCGAATGGGGAGGGGTGCTGGTGGACGCGGGAAGAGTTTGAAGTGTTAAAAAGTTGTCTGGGGTTGTGGGACAGGAGGATATGAGGGTGGTGACATAGTCCTGTTTGGCTGAGGGGAGTGCGGACTTCAATGTGTGTAGTGATTCTTTATATGAGGTGAGGTCCTCAGTGGAGCGGCTTTTCTTCCAGCGGCGTTCAGCAGCTCTGGAAGCCTCAGCTGTTTGGTGGAGTCTGTGCCAGGGTTGTCTGTTCATTTTGCGGGTTCTGTTGTGTGTGAGAGGGGCGTCAGCCTCAAGAGTGGAGGTGATTGTGATGGTGTAGAAAGTGGTGGGTGCGTCTGGATCAGCTAATGGGGATATGGTAGAGAGGGGAGCAAGAGAGTCAGGGAGAGTGCAAGGGTTGAGGTTTTGTAGGTTCCTGCGTGGGTGTGCTAGATTTGGTGCAGGAGGGGCAGGTGGAGTGGTGATGGAGGAGAAGGTGAGCAGATTGTGGTCAGAGATAGGGAGAGGAGAGTTTGAGAGGTTAGATAGGGGGCAGAGGCGGGTGAAGATGAGGTCCAGTGTGTGTCCGTCTGTGTGAGTGGCTCCAGAGGTCACTGGGAGAGGCCAAAGGAAGAGGAGAGTGACAGGAGTTTGTTGGTAGTGGAGTGGGGTGTATCGATTGGAATGTTGAAATCTCCCATGATAATAGTGGGGATGTCGGTGGCAAGGAAGTGGAGGAGCCAGGAAGCAAAGTGGTCAAGGAAGGTGGTGGCAGGGCCCGGGGGTCGGTAGACAACAGCCACTTGGAGGTTGGAGGGGGAGTAGATGCGGACAGAATGCACCTCGAAGGAGGGGAGGGTGAGGGAAGGTACTGGTGGAATGGAGAGAAAGGAACAGGTATCTGACAGAAGAAGGCCGACACCTCTGCCATGTTTACTGCCTGGGCGGGGGGTGCCGGTAAACTGGAGCCCACCATAGGAGAGTGCAGCAGGGGAAGTTGTGTCAGAGGGTGTCAGCCAAGTTTCTGTTAATCCAAGGAAGGTGAGATTGCGTGAGGTGAAGAGGTCGTGGATGAAGGGAAGCTTGTTGCACACTGAACGTGCATTCCAGAGGGCACCAGACATGGGGATTGGTGCTGCAGGGGTGAGGGGGATGGTTTTGAGGTTTGTGTGGTTGATAAAGTGTGTGCTGCTTGGTCTGTAAGAGATGCCTGAAGCCACAGTGGGGATGCGCTGAGGGGGCCCGGGGTTGGGAGATATGTCCCCGGCAGCGAGGAGCAGCAGGTAGAGAGTGAGGAGATGTGTGTGGGATAGAGAAAAAGATGGTTGTGTGGGTTTTTTGAGGAAGGTATAAAGTAATGATGCCGCTCGTTTTTCTTTACTTAGCTGCTTTTTTCTTGCCATAATAGAAATTCTAACAGTCAAGTCAGTAGGACTATCAGCTGCGTATCCACCTGACTTCTGACCAACACAACTGATGGTGCCAACCCCATTTATAAGGCAAGAAATCCCACTTATTACACCTGACAGGGCACACCTGTGAAGTGAGGACCATTGCATGTGTTAATTCATAGTTTTGCTGCCTTCAGTGTGAATCTAGTGTGAATCTACTGTACCCAATACTTCACCCATCAACACTGTTCCAGTGCTAGCAAAGCTCCAGTGCCCTCCCTCCCCCGGTCTCTTACTGATAAGGTCATGTTCATGGCTTACTTGATGCTCCAGTATCCCCCCACCCCAGTCCCTCACTGATGAGGTCACGTTCATGGCTTACTTTATGCTCCAGTATCCCCCCACCGCGGTCCCTCAATGATCATGTCACGTTCATGGCTTAGTTGATGCTCCAGTATCCCCCCGCCCCAGTCCCTCACTGATGATGTCATGTTCATGGCTTACTTGATGCTCCAGTATCCCCCCGCCCCAGTCCATCACTGATGATGTCAAATTCATGGCTTACTTGATGCTCCATTATCTCCCCCCCCGCCCCAGTCCCTCACTGATGATGTCACGTTCATGGCTTACTTGATGCTCCAGTATCCCCCCGCACCAGTCCCTCACTGATGATGTCACGTTCATGACTTACTTAATGCTCCAGTATCCCCCCCATGCCGTCCCTTACTGATGATGTCACGTTCATGGCTTACTTGATGCTCCAGTATCCCCCCCCATGCCGGTCCCTTACTGATGATGTCACGTTCATGGCTTACTTGATGCTCCATTATCTCCCCCCGACACAGTCCGTCCCTGATAAGGTCATGTTCATGGCTTACTTGATGCTCCAGTATCCCCCCTCCCCAGTCCCTCACTGATGATGTCACGTTCATGGCTTACTTGATGCTCCAGTATCCCCCCGCCCCAGTCCTTCACTGATGATGTCACATTCATGGCTTACTTGATGCTCCAGTATCCCCCCCGCCCCAGTCCCTCACTGATAACGTCATGTTCATGGCTTACTTGATGCTCCAGTATTCCACTGCCCCGGTCCCTCACTGATGATGTCACGTTCATGGCTTACTTGATGCTCCAGTATCCCCGCCCCAGTCCTTCACTAATGATGTCACGTTCATGGCTTACTTCATGCTCCAGTATCTCCCCCCGACCCAGTCCGTCACTGATAAGGTCATGTTCATGGCTTACTTGATGCTCCAGTATCCCCCCTTCCCAGTCCCTGACTGTTGATGTCACGTTCATGGCTTACTTGATGCTCCAGTATCTCCCCCCGCCCCAGCCCCTCACTGATGATGTCACGTTAATGGCTTACTTGATGCTCCATTATCTCCCCCCGCCCCAGTCCCTCACTGATAAGGTCATGTTCATGGCTTACTTGATGCTCCAGTATTCCCGGCCCCAGTCCTTCACTGATGAGGTCACGTTTATGGATCACATGATGCTGCAGCCAATCACTGATCTCTGTGGTCATAGAGACTGGTTGCAGCATCTTGTGATCCATGAATGTGATGTCAGCAATGAGGGAGGGAACCTATAGAGGCAGTGCTGATAGGAGAGGTAAGAATGGGTTCGTTTTCCATTTCCAAACAGTGGGAGATGACAGGGATGTTTTTTAAAAGGAAAAGCCCTTTAACTTACTGTTCCTAACTCCTGTTCCTACATCACAATATTATAGACCGTGACTCTCTCACAGCACAAACATTCCTACAGAAAGGGATAAAGGTGAAGAAAACCCATAAAATTCTCAGAAGACCTTCAAAGCAGTCCTCCGCTTAAGACAATCCCAGCTTGGTAGAAGGGTTCTTTTCAATAAACTGATCACAAAGTGTCACCTGCTGGAACCCGCAAAGATGAGCTGTGATCTATAGTGAAACTGAAGTGTTCGGGTTTCCCGCAGTGCCCCCATAGGAGAAATGGAGCATTGCACATTGTTCATTCATATCCATGGTTGTCTGTATACCAGAGAACAGGACGGGTCCTCCAGTGTGGGAGACACTATTTGTACCTGCTCTCCACTCTGACATAGACATGAGGGCTTCTGACATTTAGGGTATGTTCACACGGTGGGTTTTGAACAATGATTCTGGGCGTGGATTCCACGTCCAGAATCAGCTTCCAATCTGACTTCAAACTGGTTTACACTACACCCTATGTAACATCAGCGTAGTTCAGATGAGTAATGTGATAATAACAAAGTATAGGAGGCAAAATCTGTCTCGTGTAGTCGGGGTTGTTTCCTCGCTGAAATTTCATGTTGGCAAGCACGGAAATGTTCAATAAGGAAACAGTGCTTTTTCAGCGCCTGACCGTGTCCGCGCCGAAAAAGACGTCGTGTGAGCCTTCCCTTAGCGTGTCTTCCCTGTATTTTCGAATGATGTAATTCTGGGGTAGGTATCTTTTATTCATTAGTTTTATTATTTTTTGGAGGAAACTAAAATAGATAACAGCAAGTAACAATTCCATATACTTTTTTGCAGCTTTTATCTGCTCTACACCATAAACTAAAAACAGCAGGTTAGTCTACAGGTTGGAATGAAAGCAGCAATACCAGATTTGCATTTTTTTTTTTATAAATTTTACTACAAAAAAATACTGTATGGAAAAAGTCATTTCAGTGCTGTGTCATAACTTTATTTTAATTGGCGATAGTTTATTTGCTGTTTTTTATTAATACTATTTTCGATTATGTTTGGCTTTTTTTTTACATTTTTATTTTGTTAGAAGGAGGAATGAAAAAAAAACAGCAGCAAATTTGCTTTCTTTTTTTTTTACAAAAACAAGATATTGTTTCATGATGAAACATAAAGGTCACTGCCTAAAGTAGATTCTGTGGCGACTATTTATATGATATGCAAAGGGTTGAGCCAAGTTGTTAGTTGTCTCTGATCCCGACCACTGCCATGGGAGGCCAGCTGTCAATCACCAGGTTAAGGACCAGGCATATACATTGATGCTGCTGGTCCTTAAAGGGGTTGTCTCACTACAAGGATTGCTTTTTATGTTAAAGATCTTGCAAAAACAAGTCACTTGCAATATATGTCCATTATCAGTGTCCTACCTATTCTGAGATATTCCCTCTTGTATGGGCTGTATCAGCTCCTGAGGTCGCTATAGCTACAGACTCATTTGATCTCTCCTGATAGGCTGCCAGTGCTGATCGCTATAGCTACAGACCTGGCTTCTACTGCAACCTAGTGGAAGCCAGTGAACACGCCCTTGAATTCAAAATGAAACCAAGAAAACAGGACTGAGGTGAGATGAATCAATGTAGTGAGACAACCCCTTTAAAGGGGTGTTCCAAAAGTCTAAAATGCTTGTTAGTTGTTAGGGTAGTTGTTCACACGGCGTATTTGCAGGGAGTACTTCGGCACGTAATTGCGCTGCAATGCGCCCTGCAAATATTACCCGACGTATTCCCTGGCGCAGAGTTAAAAGAAGAGACGTCACTTCTATTGGGTGAGTGTGCTGGGGAAAACAAAACTGACAGGAGGCCGGGCCATAGCGCTGTTGAAAGTATATGCTGGCCAGTGTGTACTTTCAACAGCAGATATATTGTGGCGTGCACAGGTACATGCCACTGTACACCGTGTGAACATACTATTAGGGGATTATACAAAATAGGGGGTGGGGGGACCCTACCTTTTAAACTTTGTCATATCAGCACCACCAATGTTGTCCCTGTTCATTCTTGATACCCTGCAGCTACTCAGCGGTCTCATGTGTGATATACTGTATGTGACCGGCGAGGCCTGTGATTGGCTGCAGGGTCATGTGAAGAATGAACGGGATCACCAGGACTGGCAGAGGTGCTGCAACAGTCAGGTTTAAAAATTTGTGTTTTAAAAAAAAAAATAATAATTTCTATCTAACATCCCCCAATGACTAATGAGCATTTTAAACTTTTAGAACACACCTGTGGGTACACGCTTTTAGTGCAGTGAGGGGATATTCAACTAGCAATGCTACAAAAACCCACAGGGATATCGGCACCAAATTCTCCTGCTGCTTTCTCTGTGGAAAATATTTGATTTGTGTAAAATTAAAAAACAAAACAAAAAAAACACACACATATATATATATATATACAATATATGTATATATATATATACAATCACCACCGCCCTTAACTCAGTCACTCCTCTCACACACAACAGAACCCGCAACATCAACAGACAACCCTGGCACACAGACTCCACTAAACAACTGAGGCGAGCTTCCAGAATTGCTGAACGCCGCTGGAAGAAAAGCCGCTCCACCGACGACTTCACCTCATACAAACAATCACTACATACATTTAAATCTGCACTCACCACCGCCAAACAGGAATACTTCACCACTCTCATAGCCTCCTTGTCTCACAACCCCAGACATTTATTCAACACCTGCAACTCTCTCCTTCGCCCCCTGCACACCCCTCCCCCATCTCTCCTATCAGCGGACGACTTTGCCACTCATTTCTTACATAAGATCAACCTCCTCAGAGAAAGCTTCACCCCTCAGTCCCCACTACCCACCTCTATACCCCTACAATCGCCACCACCCACCCTCACCCTGACACAGTCCCCAGTGAA
Source organism: Phyllomedusa bahiana (assembly GCA_025379985.1). NCBI lineage: Eukaryota > Metazoa > Chordata > Amphibia > Anura > Hylidae > Phyllomedusa > Phyllomedusa bahiana. The sequence goes on from JAODAL010010615.1 coordinate 74,929, forward strand.
CACTTCAATAACCTGCTTTCCCACTGTTAGTCACGATAACCTTTCCTCTCTAGTGTCCAAATCCAACCTCACTACCTGTAACCTTGACCCACTGCCATCCTACCTCATCCCAGACCTCAGCACTGTTATTTTCCCAGCCCTCACCCACCTTTTCAATCTATCATTAACCTCTGGCATCTTCCCTTCCTCTCTTAAACACGCGACCATCACACCTATCCTTAAGAAACCATCTCTCGACCCCTCCTCACTGTCCAACTATCGCCCCATCTCACTGCTCCCTTTTGCTTCCAAACTCCTGGAACAGCACGTCTATCTTCAACTGTCCTCCCACCTCTCCTCCAACTCTCTCCTTGACCCACTCCAATCTGGCTTCCGACCCAACCACTCCACTGAAACTGCCCTAACCAAGGTCACCAACGACCTAGTAACTGCTAAAGCCTCACGCACTACTCTGTGCTCCTCCTCCTAGACCTGTCCTCCGCCTTTTGACACTGTCGACCACTCCATCCTGCTACAAATCCTCTCCTCCTCGGCATCACGGACTGGCCCTCTCCTGGATCTCTTCATACCTCTCTGAACGGACATTCAGTGTCTCTCACTCCTGCACCACTCCTACTCCCACCCGCTCTCTGTTGGTGTCCTCAGGGGTCTGTCCTGGGCCCACTACTCTTCTCTATCTACACTCTTGGTCTGGGTCAGCTCATAGCCTCACATGGCTTTAACTACCACCTGTACGCGGACGACACACAGCTTTATATCTCCGGTCCTGATATTCACTCTCTTCTCTCCCGGATCCCAAAATGCCTATCATCCATTTCCTCCTTCTTCTCCTCCCGTCGCTTAAAAGTAAATGTAGATAAAACAGAATTCATCATCTTTCCACCGTCCCTCTCTCTCCCTCCACCTGATCTCTCTATCACTGTTAATGGCCACACCCTCTCACCAGCTCCACAAGTCCGCTGTCTTGGGATAACCTTTGACTCCTCTTTATCCTTCAAACCACACATCCAAGCCCTCACCTCCACCTGCCGCCTCCACCTGAAAAATATTTCACGCATCCGCCCATTCCTCAACTCTGACACTACTAAAACGCTAGTCCATGCCCTTGTCATCTCCCGCCTAGACTACTGCAACCTCCTTCTCTGTGGCCTCCCAGCTAGCACCCTCGCTCCCCTCCAATCCATCCTTAACTCTGCTGCCCGTCTTATCCACCTCTCTCCTCGGTACTCCTCTGCCTCTCCCCTCTGCCAATCCATTCACTGACTGCCCATTGCCCAACGAATTCAGTTCAAATTACTCACCCTGACCTACAAGGCTCTCCATAACCTCTCCCCTCCATACATCTCTGCCCTAATTTCCAGATACCTCCCCTCACGCACTCTCGCTCCTCACAGGACCTTCCTTCTGCTCCCCTCTCATCAGCTCCTCACATAACCGTCTCCAAGACTTCTCCCGTGCTTCACCCACACTCTGGAACTCCTTAACCCAAAACATCAGACTCTCCCCAACTTTCACCAGTTTCAAAAGCAACCTGAAAACCCATCTCTTCAGGATAGCTTATGACCTACACTAACCCCACCACCAGTACACCGGCCCCCAAACATGTCCGCCCCACACCTTCTGTCTCTCCTCTTCTTCCTTGTAGATTGTAAGCCCTCGCGGGCAGGGTCCTCTTTCCTCTCTGTTTCAGTTACTAGTCATTTTTGTCACCATTGTAATTGTTCCACATTTGTTATGTATGTAATTCCCCTTAAATGTACAGTGCCCTGGAATCAATGGCGCTCTAAAATAAATAATAATAATAATAATATATATATTGTATATAGAGTATAGGAAAAAAAGAGAAGAGCACACAATAGTGAAGTATGAACAGACTGAAGTTAATATTTCTATAAATATTTTGCTCACCTCTAGGAGTTGTGCATGTAGCTGAGGCACAACTCTCATAAAAGTATAGTTCCTCCTTATAGGTTCTCCGTATAGGCAGCCAGGTATCCGTGAAGCCGCGTGTAACTGGACATTGCTATGCATAGATATCCATCTGAAGAAGATAATTCTAAAGCCCATACAGAAAGGGGTCATATATAATAAAGTTTAATCTAATTATGCAAACATAAACAACGGATACCTCGAATTAGAATATGGATGGGGGTTATATAGAACACAGTCTGGTCCTATTACGCAAATATGAATGATAGAAACTTCAAAATTAAATTAGTATATAGTTCTGAGAATATGTGTTTATCTATGACACTACGGCAAACTGCAATACAGTTAATTCCGAAGTAACAACATATACGAGGTCTAAATATTTTTATTGGATTTTGCTTTGTGCGACTCAGTTATTTATACACTGTATGCAAAACTGCACTATCAATGTTTGTTTGCATGAAAACTCACAATCATGTCGGTATAAACTATTGTTGTGGGTCAGCATGATTGATGTTACCATCAACCAATAATAGCTTTCTTTACACTGATGTATCAATTTAATTCGATGTCCCGTGATTGACTTCAGTATCACCCAGTGAGGATCTTTTTATCCTCCAAGAGCGCCGCAGTGCCGTTATTTTTTATCTGATTGCTATATACTGTATATATACGCACTGACCTCCCCGGGCTCTAATCATATGCTAGTCTCCTGGCCATCTCCATACACGAGGCCTCTAGCCTCGTGTATGTGAAGTTTTACTGATGGAGATATTTTTCCTCTCCATTTACCTTTGGGTCAGGTGTTTTTTCCCCACTGGTAACCCACAGCAAAATCCACAAAGACTGGGTTGTGTTGTGGATTTTGATCCTTACTACAGGCCCATGTTTGTGTAGAAAATTTTCACTGCATCTAGACAAGATTTGTTCAGCTGAGGATTTCCCATTAAAAAGCATTTCTACCTTGGGTGATTGGGGACACTCTGCTGTCATAAATAATGTGTGGAGACACCCCGATGGCATTATCTCTATTGGTTGTCACCATCCCACATCAAATGAGCGATCTCCTTCACTGTGAAGTCACACAAACTAAGGCTAGGTTAAGAGCGGCTTCTGTCACCAATGGGATCCCACATGTTTTTAACCCTTTCCAACCACATGGTCATAATTTTTGGGCTTTTTGGCCTTCCGAGAGCCATAACTTTTATTTATATTTTCACCTACATAGACACATGAGGGCTTGTTTTTGTGGGGGAAGATAAAGTTTTAATGGTGCCAATGACTGTACCATATAATGTATGGGAAACAGGGAAAAAAATTCTAAGCAAAGTGACATGGAAAAAAAACGTATGCGTTTCATGGTGTTCACTCTTCAGTGTAAATGATGCGTTATCTTTCGGCTATGTGCCCACAGCGTAATTGCGGCGCATACAGTACGGCCGCAATTACGCCGGGTGCTTTGGGAGTCGCACTGATCAGCGCATACTCGTGCGGGGGGGGTGGGGCGCGGCAGCCCGCCGGCCCCATAGACCTTCATTACTTGCGGCCCGTATTCGCTTCAAATAATTGACATGTCACTTGTCTCCCCGCGCGTACAATACCGTACTGTATTGTACAAGCGGGGAGAGGAGGCGTAATCCATAGTTCCCTATGAGAACTATGGATTACTGTAATTTCGGCGCAAATACGACGCAAATACACGGTGAAATGCGCGCCGAAATTTGCCTGTGTGAACATACCTTTATTCTGCCGGCCGATAAGATTCTGGTGATACCAAATATGTAGGGTTTTCGTTATGTTTTAGCACTTCATAAAAAATAAAAACATTCTCCTTCTTGGGCCGCAGCGGCATTTCCTGCAACCAATAACTTTTTTATTTTTCCATCTATGGACCTGAGTGAGGGCTCATTTTTTGTGGGCTGTTGTTTTTGTTGGTTCCATTTTGCGCTAATTGATCACTTTTTTTTCCAATTTTTTGAGACATGAAATGACCAAGAAAAAACATAATTTTGGCTTGAGGCAGGAAGTTATAGAAGCACCTGCATGGCAGCTATGAAAGCCTTCATTAGGCTTCTAGCCACCATGGTAACCAATCAGCCTCCCCTGCGATGAGAGGGAGGAACGCTGTGCAGCACATTTCGTCATTCGTTCAAATCTAAATGGTTAAACAACAGGGATCGGAGCCGACTTTTTTCAGGTTTTATTTATTTATTTATTTTTTTCACTTGGTCCTGCTGATAACACTAACACCTCTCAGACCATAGTTGGCAGAGAAGAGAACCGTCAAGCAATCCTCAGTGCAGCTATCAAAGCTCACAGCAGGGAAATTAGAGAGACAAACCAGGAAGTCATGTACATAGGGAACTTTAAAAAATTATAGAAAAATAAATAAAAATTAACCAGATGAAAAAAATTCCATATAATTTTCACAAATTGCTTATCGATATGTGAAAAAAATGGTGTCCCTTTAAGGTTTACTAATCCAATCAAAACCCCTAAATTGCACAAGCTTCATGAGTCTTTTAGGGTATGTTCACACGGTGTATTGAGGGTGTAGCATTGTGCCGCATATTGCAATGCGCCTGTTGCTTCAGAAGTACACGCTGGTCTGTGCGTACTTCTGACGCTCGTCCCATGACATTCACGTTCTCCCGACATGTATTGTGCACCGGGGAAATCAGCAGGTAATCATAGCTCTCAATGAGAGCTATGATACTGTATTTGCAGGGCATAATACATGCGTATGCACAATTACGCACCGAATTACACCCCGTGTGAAGATACCCTAACAAGTCCCAGCAACCACATGTCCAAAACAACAAGGGTAGCCTCCCATTCATTACCTCTATACACATCCCAAGCCCCTCGTGTCCATGTCTACAAGCCACTTTCTACTCCTTATACCAGGGGTCTGCAATGTCAGCTCACCAGCTGTTGGGAAACTACATCTCCCATCATGCCCATTGATATAGATTATATAAATGCATGATGGGAGATGTAGTTTCCCAACAGCTGGTGAGCTGACGTTGTAGAGCCCTCCTTATACCATTACTTCTAAACACACATCTACAGTGATGGACTTTGCCCATCACCAGGATATCAGAGTTGACTGGAGCCATCCTGTATACCCTGGAAAGAAACTACAGGATCATTACAATGGCTACATCCATCACCAATCAATAAGGGGTTGGATGTAGATTTATCGGGTTCTATTTGCAGCCATTGAACAGTCCATCAAACATCCGCTTAGGTGCCTGCCACAGCTGCATAAGTGTTGCCTTTTATCCACGGGACTCTAGGTGCTGTGAGGGACTCACTTGCGTCCGGACGTCCTCTTGGACCGTCCAGGGGTACTTAGCTCCTGGATCGCCGCTTGGGTAAGCGAATCGGCACTCGAACACCAGGCTTCACTTTAAGGGCGCGTTCACACCGTACAGGACAAATACCGGCCGGTTTGCCGGCCGGTATTTGTCCTGTTTTGCGCCCATCCCCACGGCCGCGGGGGCCACGGCTTTTCTCCGCGATGAGGGGAGAAGAGCCCTCCTCCCGCCCATTGAGAAGCACATATTCCATCCGAAAACCGGAGGGAAGATGGTGCTTTTACAATGTTTTGCTGCCGGACCACCAGCGGCAAAACCGCCGGGTGGAAAACCCGTGCAGTGAGGACTGCTGCACGGATTTTCCATAGAGCACAATTGTGCTCATTTTCAGCCGTTTTTTCAGGCGGTCTGAAAAACCGCAAACCGGCTGAAAAACCATCCAAAAACCTGTGCCCTAACAGCCTAGGGACATGCCCTAACACTGGCCTCAGCCAGCTTTATTGAGGCACAGGAAACACATAACCAGGTTCAAACAAAGAAAACCCTAGGCTGTCTAACCACTGACTTAACTTTGTAGAGACCCTCTCTACCTGTGGTCTGCACCTTTCGTTCAGCCACATAAACACACTATTTTACCAGTCTCCACTGGTTCCCGGCTTCTCTCAAGCCTCTGGGGGCAAAGCCTCCTTCCAGCTCCACTGCTGCTCCACTCTCAGGCAGCAGACCACGCCCCCTAAATACCTGTAACAGGAGGCCTTTAATAGGTCTCCAGAGACCTACCAAAACCCCATCCTGGAACGTGGGGACGGCCTTCCACCCAACACTGTGACCATCCCGGGAAAGGCAACCCATCACTAGCCACATAGCAGCCATACTAGCTACAAATGTCAGTAACCTATGGTTACTGACGCTAAATGGTTGCCTTCCCCCACTGAAACCAGGTCTTCGGTGGCACGTCGGCAGCAGGTCTCCTGCTGTACGCCACCTAGTGGCAGAACCCTGCGACCGCCTGAGGTCGCTCTGCCACAATGCCACCATATAAATTTGGATTTAAATTTCCGGGTTTTTTTTTGTTTTTTTGCATGGTTGCTCTGTCTTTTACCGGCACCATGAAGAAATACATAAAGAACATAATTTAAGAGTTAATTATAGGTAATCACAATACAAATTGTGCAAGTGGGGAACATTTTGTGCTCTGTGGGTCTCAGGAATGACTTCTCGTTACTGAAGAGAAACCTGAATGCGGAGGCCATTGTGTACGGAGTTGCCCCGCCGCTGAAATGATAAAATAATGTCTTTTCACATCACTCTGCGTTGAGCACTTTGTTTCCTGTAATGACAGTGCATGGGGGAGAGCCAGGTAACATAATCCACAAATAGCTTGTTCAAGGGAAAAGTACATTGTGTTGCCTCCTAAAACGTCCTTTAAAAAGATGCAGAAGACCTGGGGATACTCACTGCCCCCGCTGCCAGGTGGAGACTGCAATCATCAGACACTTAGGGCGACGTGTGTACGGGGCTGCGCCAGTATTCTGGTGTCCTTCCAGCCTAAAAACTGGTGCAGCCCTATTCTCTAGGTGTGTGAGCAGGCGCACTATAAAAGTAGGTGCATTAAGAGGCGCCCATGGCACTTTGTAATGCGTCCAAGATATTGGTGGGTTCTGGGCAGGGCCGGACTGGGACTCAAAAGAAGCCCTGGCACAGGTCCCACCAGCCCAAATAGGCGGGCGGGCAGCCCACGTACGCGGATGGGCAGGCACCAAGGGAGGTACATAGGTGGGCGGGGTCCCAGGGAGGTACGTAGACGGATGGGCAGGCACCAAGGGAGGTACGTAGGCAGGTGGGCACCAAGGAAGGTAAGTAGGCGGAAGGGCAGGCACCAAGTGAGGTACGTAGGCGGACGGGCAGGCACCAAAGGAGGTACGTAGGTGGGCGGGGTCCAAGGGAGGTACGTAGGCGGATGGACAGGCACCAAGGGAGGTACATAGGCGGATGGACAGGCACCAAGGGAGGTACGTAAGCGGAAGGGCAGGCACCAATGGAGGTACGTAGGCGGAAGGGCAGGCACCAAGGGAGGTACGTAAGCGGAAGGGCAGGCACCAAGGGAGCAACCTAAGCAGTAGCGCAGGCACCAACGGAGGAACGTAGGCGGACGGGCAGGCACCAAGGGAGGTACGTAGGCGGACGGGCAGGCACCAAGGGAGGTACGTAGGCGGACGGGCAAGGCACCAAGGGAGGTACGTGGGTGGACGGGCAAGGCACCATGGAAGGTACGTGGGAGCATGGGCAGGCAGCAAGAGAGGTACGTGGGCGGAGGGACAAGGCACCAAGGAAGGTACGTGGGTGGACGGGCAAGGCACCAAGGGAGGTACGTGGGTGGACGGGCAAGGCACCAAGGGAGGTACGTAGGCAGGTGGGCGCCAAGGGAGGTACGTAGGTGGGCGGGCAGGCACCAAGGGAGGTATGTAGGCGGGTGGGCACCAAGGGAGGTACGTAGACGGACAGGCACCAAGGGAGGTATGTAGGCAGGGGGGTGGGCACCAAGGGAGCTACATAGGCAGGCGGGCTGGAACCTAGGGAGGTATGGAAAAGACCGGGCACCAAGCGAGGTACGTAGGAGAACAAGGCGCAAGAGAGGTTGGTAGCTATGTACCTACTTCCCTTGGGCCTTGCCTTCCTACTACCAGGCTGACAAGTGCAAGACCCCAAGTAGTGAAGCTACAAGTTACTTACTATTGGAGGAAATCCTGCAGGAGCAGAGCCGGCTTCCTAGCTCTGGCAGAGGCGCGTTCAGCGTGGGTAAGGCTGCAGGACTGGGGAGGTGGAGCCAGTGAACATCTCTATTGTGCACTGGGAGCTAGCTGCCTCCACGCTCTCCCCTCCCTGCGTTCACGTCTTGCCCCGCCTCCTGCCATGTGACCACATCAGTGACATCACCCTGCCAGCCAGGACAGACTAGCTACGGGCGCTGCGGAGCATTCCGGCTCACTGCGGCAGCCGGCGGCCTCTTCGTAGTGGCCAAAGCCCGACTTATATACTTGCAGGCAACTCAGGCATCCCTGCTCACTGCGGCAGCCCTCAGCTGTGGCGCGGCAGCCGGCGGCCCCCTGTAGTGGCCGCAGCCCCCATGAATAAACTGTGTGCTGCTAGAGTCTGGACTGATATCTCTTGCTGCGACTCATCTGCGGCCGTATGTCAAAGTGCCGGACACGTAGCACTGCCTTAGCGGCCCGTGGCGGCAGGCCGGCGGCTGATTCCCTCCGCAGCGGTGCTGCTATAAGGCGAGCAGCGCTGCGCAAGCCTAACTTCGGGCAGCCCACATGTGTCCCGGCTACGCGGCCCGCCGGGCACATGCCCGGTCAGGCAGGTTCTCAGTCCGGGCCTGGTTCTGGGGACGTCACACCACAAAAATATGATACTACACATTTATGATGGGAGGATGGCAAAACTGGGTGCACTATTGCTGGAACAGCCAGACCTAGTTACAAGAGGTTTACATGAGCCTGAGTTGACATTTTGGAGCTAGAAAGCGCTTAATCTATGACCCGCAATAGAACAAGTTCAGAGATTCAGGCGCATTCTACACTACTAATGGGCGGCAACAAAATTGACATCTGGGCGACAAAATTCATACATTTCGCCCTTACTCTCTACCTGTCGCTTTTGGATTGTCTGCGGCAGCGAGAAAGCAGCTGGAGCAGATTTTGGGTGACGTGTATGAACGGGGCTGCACCAGGTATCTGGCGTCTTTTCAGCCCGATATCAGGCGCAGCCTCGTTCGCTACATTTTTAAATCTCCCGCACGCCATTCTCAGGCGCATTACAAAGCGCAAGCGGCACTTTGTAATGTGCCTCGGATCGGAGGGGGGGGGCGGCGGGGTGCACTAGAACTGTACGAAGCTATAGATTTATAGCTTTGCTACTGCATTTCTAGGCGCATTACTGCTGGAACAGGTAGAGCACTTTCAAAGTAGTGTCGTACTAGGGCTTTAATGCGGCTGATTTATGACCCGCTGTAGAGCAGGTTCATAAATCAGGTGCATTCTATGTCATCATTAGTCGCATGAAATATGCCGTGCGAACGGCAAATTTCATACAAGTCACCTTTTATTTCTACTGCTCGGTTTCATCCCAAACATCTAAATGAAGGCTGCTATAGCAACGTTTTAACATCTTCAGTGACCCCTAAGAAATTCCACCCAAATTTGCACATCGCTGACACAGTTGAATGAGGAGTTTTTGTGTTTTTTTTTTTAATTCATGTTTTTTTCATAGTATTTAAAGGAGTTGTCCGTCAGGAGTAAATACACAATGAAGTTATTATACTTAGCTAGCGGTCTCCTGTCCATACAGAGCTCCCTGGGATCCGCTCCTCTTCACTTCTGGGTTCTTGTCCTGGTAGACAGGGAAGGTCCACACTGCACTGAGTGACTGGAGCACGAGCCTCCTCTGTACGTTTGGCTGAAAACCTGGAGGTGAAGAGGAGCTGATTACCGGGGAGCTCTGGAGTAGCAGTGCGGGGCCAGCTGGGTGAATATAACTTTTTTTGTTTTATTAGCCCTCTTTGCCAATATTTTTCTGCTGGACAACCCCATCAACACCTTCCTGCCGCAGCCAATTTTTTTGTGTTGGTTTTTTCCTTCCTGTCATAACTTATTTTTCTATCTACCTTATCATATGAGGGTTGTTTTTGCAGAACAAGACATACTTTTTAATGGTACCATATAATGTAAAGGGAAACCACACAAAAAAAAATCAAATGGTTTGTAATGTGAAAAAAACATGGTTCTGCCATTTTTGTTGGGTTTGGCTTTTATCACGTTCATGGTTTAGCAAGTTATCTGTATTCTGCAGGTCGGTAGAATTCCGATGATAAATTTGTAGAGTTTTTGAAAAAATTGTTGTCTATGTTTTGACTTTTTTTCTGAGACCATTAAAGGGGTTGTCTCCCTACAGAGTTTCATAGGATGCATGAATGAAATACTCTGTCACTTCCTGGTCAGACTTACTGTAATTAGCATATAAGCTCAGTGGCATATTCAACTCTGTGTTTTCATTCTCCTAATTATTTTAAGTTAGCTCAGAAGCTCTCCAGAACTGCTAGCAGTTTTTATCTGATCCCTCAAACAAAAGCCCTAATTAGTGCTTTTTACTTTAGATAAATCAAGCTTTTTACTGCTGGCCAGCACAGAGCTGCCGCGACCTGTGTGATGACCTCACTCACTGCTATCACGTAGAACAAACAGCAGGGGGGAGAGATGTTTACAGGTCGGTCACTGAGGGAACAGAAATAGCCAGGGAGGTCATTAATTCACTTGTAGTTCCTTGACAACAACAGATCAACAAAGCATTATACTTGGAAAATGTCTTTATTTTGTGTTCCCTACAATTTGAAAGCTCTTCTTTGTAGCGAGACAACCCCTTTAACTTCTTTTGTTTTTCAGTCTATGGACCGGAGTGAGGTCTTGTGTTTTGTGGGCTGAAGTAGAGCTTATATCGGTGCCATTTTTATGATATATGCAAATTTTTGATCACTTCCAATTGTTTGGAAGCGCAAAATGACCAAAAAACATAATTTTAGTGTTTTGGAATTTTAATAGCATGTCAAATGTCGGTAAAGGGGGTAATGTGCATGTGGTAAAGAAACAGCAATTCTGCCATCGTTTTCTGGGTTTTATTCTTATGGAGCTCACCATGTGGCATAAATGACCTCTTCAGCCCAGGTCACATCAGCGTCAGAGGTTTTGTTCACAGCTTTGTCAGATTCTGTCAAAAATTATGGACAAAAATAGCGTCACCTGCAGCACTAATTTTTCCAATTTAAATGACAAATACCAGCACCAAACCCCGACGGTCCCCATTGTAGTTATTGAGGTCTGTGGAGCATCGCCAGTGTCCGTCATATAACGAATCCAGGACCGCCCTTATAATTAACGGATGCAGGTGTGAGCCTACCCTTAGCTTTATTAGGTGTTACAATTACAGTGATGTCAAACATATACAGTTTTTATTGTTTTACTACATTTAAAAGCTAAAAGCCTTTTTCTTCTTACAAACAAGTCAATAAATACTTGCTGTGCATATTAATTTTTCATGAGCCATAAGTTTTATTTTGTTAGACGAAGCTAAGGTTATCTTTAGGTTCCATTTTGGGGTACAACCTATTGATCATTTTTTATTTCATTTTCTTCTGGGTGGAGGAAAGGCAAGGTGATGAAAAATGTTTCTTTGTTTTGTTTTTTTACACAGTGTTCATTGTGTATGATATTTTTATGGATCTAGGCTAAAACTTAACCTTAAATAATATATACACTAAAATGTATCCTGTAATATATAGTAGATCACCACAAAACAACCCCTGATTCTAGGGGTATCTGTAACAAATAGGCTCATTATCAAGATAGGGAAAGCCCCCACACCAAAGAAAAAAAAGTATATATTAAATTTGATGCGCCAAAGTCAGGGAAGAAAGCATATGGGCCTTATGTATGAAAACTGTCTAGCAGTAAGATTCTTTGTTGCCCATAGGAACCAATCAGAGCCCAAAGCAACCAATCAGAGCCCATAGCAACCAATCAGAGCTCAAAGCAACCAATCAGAGCCCATAGCAACCAATCAGAGCTCATAGCAACCAATCAGAGCCCATAGTAACCAATCAGAGCCCATAGCAACCAATCAGAGCTCATAGCAACCAATCAAAGCTCATAGCAAATCAGGGATCCCCTTTCATATTTACAGAGTACTATATGAAATGAACGCTGACCTCTGATTGGTTGCTATGGGCTCTGATTGGTTGCTATGAGCTCTGATTGGTTGCTATGGGCTCTGATTGGATGCTATGGGCTCTGATTGGATGCTATGGGCTCTGATTGGTCGCTATGGGCTCTGATTGGTTGCTATGGGCTCTGATTGGTTACTATGGGCTCTGATTGGTTGCTATGGGCTCCGATTGGTTGCTATGGGCTCCGATTGGTTGCTATGGGCTCTGATTGGATGCTATGGGCTCTGATTGGTTACTATGAGCTCTGATTGGTTACTATGGGCTCTGATTGATTACTATGGGCTCTGGTTGGTTGCCATGAGCTCTGATTGGTTGCGATGGGCAACAAAGACAGTCTTACTGCAAGACAGTTTTCATACAGAAGGTCATATGTAGGAAAATAATGAAAAGTCCAACGTCCTCAATAAAATGAAATCTTTGATTCCATGTCTAACACATATCAGAGTAATACAAAGACCCTTACGTGTTTCAGGTCTCAGGGCCCCTTAATCGTAGCAATCAATGCCTGAAACACGTAAGCATGTTCGTTACTCTGTCATTTTTTAGACGTGGAATTAAAGATTTCGTTTTGTGGAGGAAGCCGGACTTTCACTATTTCCTATCCAGTTTTGTTGGCTCTCAACGCTCCAATGTTTCTTAACTGTCCCAGTCAAAAAAGGTTTCTTTCACAGAAGGATCTAAAGAATAAATATATATCTATATCTCTATATATATCTATCTATCTATATCTCTATCTATCTATCTATATCTATCTATCTATATCTATATATATATCTATATATCTCTATCTATATATTTATCTATCTATCTATATCTCTATCTATATCTATCTCTATCTATATATCTATCTATTATATATATCTATATATATATATCTATATATCTCTGTCTATATCTATATATTTATCTCTCTCTCTCTCTCTCTCTCTCTCTCTCTCTATATATATATATATATATATATATATCGCCCCCTCATATGTCAAAGGTTTTAAAAGGGTAAAAAAACAGAAACAGTAAAAATAAAAAGGTTTTAACTGTTGATATGCATTGATGGGGTTCTACCACAAAGGCATTTCATGCCTGGTTTGTCCTGCTTCCGCTTTCATTGTGTTCAAAAGGGACATGTATGATTTGTTTGATATGCATATCATCCAGCAGGCATGACATCACCATGCCTTTCTCCACTGTGTGCTCAGTCTAGTCAAACACCTATTTATGTAAAGAGCTGTAAGTAGCTGCAGTGTAGCGGAGTGGTTTGCACTTCTGTCTTTCTGGATAAGGGTCCTAGGTTCAAATCTCTGCAGGAATCAAATGTGGATTTTCTTATTCAATGCACATACCTGATTGAGGTTTCTTTGTACTTTTTATTTATTTGCACTTTGAGTAATTACTAAGGAGTACTGAGGACGGGAGTAGAATGACAGCACCTGGGGTTGTACACTCACTCAGCAGGGAGTGTGTGTGATTACTAAGGAGTACAGAAGACAGGAGTAGAATGACCGCACCTGGGGTTGTACACTCACTCAGCAGGGAGTGTGTGTGATTACTAAGGAGTACAGAGGACAGGAGTAGAATGACAGCACCTGGGGTTGTACACTCACTCAGCAGGGAGTGTGTGTGATTACTTAGCAGGGAAGAGACAGAGTAGCTGCCTGATCAGAGAGGGGATATCAGAGAATGTGCAGCCAGGACTGAGGAGCTTTCGTCACTGGTCGTATCCCTTGGAGACGAGCTGTGCACTCTGGATCACTAAGGGGGCAGCTAACACAAAACCGGTTCAGAATTTTTAATAATGATGAAGGGTGAAAATTTTTATTATTTAATTTGCAAGCTTCTCACATCATCATTTACTTCATGGTAAAGCCCCTTTAAAGGCTTTTCAGGCCTGGTGGGCGTCTTTAACAAGGAAAAATGAGTTTTACATAGTTGCATTGTTAGCACAGATTATCAATTCAGATGAATGGCAAGCATACTCCAACGCAGAATCCCTGTCAAAATCCAACATAAGAATTTACCTTGAATGAGGTTTTTTCATCAGGCTGTTTCACAGAGCCTGCACATCACAGACAGCTTCATGCTCCCACTTCCTGTTCAGGCTGTGGTCGGTTCTACAGCTTTAGGCTCCCACTTCCTGTTCAGGCTGTGGGCAGTTCTACAGCTTCAGGCTCCCATTTCCTATTCCGGTTGTAGGCAGTTCTACAGCTTCAAGTTCCCACTTCCTGTTCGGGCTGTGGGTGGTTCTACAGCTACAGGCTCCCACTTCCTATTTAGGCTGTGGGCAGTTCTACAGCTTCAGGCCTCCACTTCCTGTTCAGGCTTTGGCAGTTCTACAACTTCAGGCTCCTATACTAGTAGTGTTAGTAGTTGTAGCGTTTTTATTTGGGTGTCAATTTATCGTTGATTTTTTATAGTTATAATGGATTGTATACAAATAATATATCATAATTTTTATATTTGTGTTGGTGTTTTGTCATTTTTTGTAATTTGAAGCAGAACGAGGTGGTTGGTATCCTAGGGAAGCTTGTGTACACAAGCAGGACATAAGAACACTAATCATGATTTTAATTGCAGTAAATGTCACCAAACGTAATAATTAAAGGGTTTTTTAGACTTTGAAAAGCTCGTTTTTCTGATGGGGAAAAATTAAAAATGTTAAAAAATACGCATACTTACCTCCGTAACGCTCCTGTTCTGTCCCAGTGGCTGTGCTGTTCACCCCCGCTGCACAGTGAACCTGCATCGTTCACCTGCTATGTGGAGCTAATCATAGGCCACAGCCACATGCTTCTTTTTTTCTATTTTTATTCGTGCACTTTTAAGAACGAGGAAATTGCTGAATAGATTCTTAAACGCAAAAAAATGGAAGAATCTCAAAGATGTTACGAATGGCAGTAACCCTCTCTCCATGTCGTCTTCTCCTGCTTACTATATCAGATGAGGCTGTTGCTATGTACCTGCCCCAAACAACTCTCAGGACTATCCGCTCACCATGTGGCTCATGGAGCTCAATTAGTGGGAATGGTTGATCGCTAACCCTCTATAAAGCTGCGTTTCATTTGCTGTCTGGCGCAGAGTATACTGTGAAGCTGACAGTCTTGTGATCTGCTTGCATTCTGTTTCTGGTATCTTACGTATTTAGTCCTATTGTGTCCTGTCTAGTTTTCTTCACCCAGTTAGCTAGCGCCCCGTTGTACATAGATCTCTGCTTGCTTTAGTTCTGCCCTGGTGTTCTTTTTCTGAGTTCTCTTTGGTAGTTCTGTGCTGTTTGGTTAGGGTCAACATAGCTGTGGGACATTCTTAGGGATGTATTTAGAGATAACATAGTGCTAGTGGGGTCTGGTGTTAAGGTCAGGTGTTTTCTGGTGTCTAGCTTCTGGATTCAAGTCCTTTATCTTTCCATCTCCATCATTGCCCTCGTCATCGTCCCACTTGCTGTCCGTCATCTAATGGCGACTGCTGATTGGCTTAATACTGTCTTTAAGCTTTGTTTGGCATCCGTTTTAACCAGCATATAACAGAAGACTGATATTTACTGGGGAAATGCAATTTTATTTAAATTTAACCTGTGCTGAATTCTCTTCTTACATTTCCTTTCTATATACTATGATTTACTTAAAAACAAAGATTAGATTAATGGATTAGAAAAGGTGGGTGGGGGACTAAGCACACAATACATATATAACACCTGCACATGGTGTCAAAAACGTAATTTTGTCCATAGGGCCATCTGTCCCCTGTGCGCATACTGAGAAATAAACCCATTAAGTCCAGCAGCAGCTCAGCAAAATAAGTCCTTCAACAACTGCACCATATGGGATCATACCGGAGTGCCAATCGCCCCCCACCAAAAAAACAAGTTGTGCTGCGGTAAAGTTTCGTTACCCAAAATTTTTTAAATCTGCTGAAGCAGAGAAAACAAATGCATCTCAATAAATTACAATATCTTCGAAAAGTTAAAGTCAAATATAAAAACCCCACTATGACGAGCTGCCCCGCAGCCCGTATGTTGGGCCACGGGCGCACTCTATCTCCTCTCATTATATGCCGCCAGAGATGAGTGGCGGTGTGGTCCGAATGTTGGGCTGGGGGTGCACTCGTACTGCCAGCCAGGACTTACCTTGCCACTCTCCTGTTTCTCTGTGGGGGGTGGCCCCCCCCTCCCTAGGGCGCAAAAAGACCAACTCTGAAAAAATTTTAAGGGCCTCGATCGGTAAATTGCAATTAAGGGGGCCTGACCCTTACTTCTGCTCACTTCCCCTGCTTTCTTGCCGAATCGTCCTGAGCCTTAGAAAAAGCATTAGTTTACTGTTCCTGCTTGAGAGAAAAAATTTGCGAGTTAACAAACCCGGATTAAAAACAGGAGAAAAAAAACTGGTAAGTAAAAAAACCCTCTTTTATTTAATATTTCAATCTAATTAACTTTTTTTGGGGGGTCTCTTCATTGCGTTGAAACCGGATAAGGGCAGTTTCACTGGCAATTTCCAGCAGTGCAAAATTCCCAAATCTGTCTGCACAATCTGCCTAATTTTAAAAATATCCCCCTCACGCATCCCCGCCCCTACAGGACCTTTCCTCTGCTCCCCCCCTTTCAGCTCCTCACACAACCGTTTCCAAGACTTCTCCCCGGCTTCACCCACACTCTGAACCACTGCCCCAACACCAGATTTCCCCTCATTTTCCTTTTTTCAAAAAGAAACCTAAAAACCCTTTTCTTCAGGCTTGCCTAAAAAACCTTCCAAAAACTTGCACTACTTCCCCCACAGACAATGTCTGCCCCTCCCCTCCTGTCTCTTTCCCCCCCTCCTTTAGATTGAAGCCCCCCGGGGGTGGGGGTCCTCGTCCCTCTGTCGTCCCAATTGTCATTATCCCTTATCACTGTACTCGTTTACTTTGTAATGTATGAAACCCCCCTCGAATGTACAGCGCCCTGGAATCAATGGCGCTTTAAAAAAAATTAAAATAATAAAATAATAAAAAAATTGTATCACTACTGGAGCAAGAGGCCGGGGTGAATAGCGCTGTAGAGATGTGGCATGTTGCTACTCTGGTAGCTCCATTTTAGAACTAAGGGCAAAATGCACACTGAGGGCGTTTTGCAATGAAGAGGGGTTTGTTTATTTGGGAAAACAGTCAGGGGGCTAAATGTTGGGGGTGGAGTATTGGCCCCAGCAGGAGGAGCCGTGAGTTGGGTTAAGTAGACAGGGGGAGTCTGGGAGTCCAGAAAAAAGGAACCCACTTCTCCTCCTAAATTCCTAAAAAATTTGGGCCAATTTGGGGTGATAATGCTGGGGAATCATCTCAGAAATACAGCCCTAGGGGGGGGAAACTTTTCCCTAGCACCCGGGGAAAAAAAACCCCAATAATAGGGGGGAGGGGGGATCGGGTAAGAAAAAACGTTAGTATTTTGTAGGGGATTTAAATCAGGAAGACGGTAAAAATTAATTTGTCGCCGGACCACCTCAACCGAATGGTTTGCTGTTCCCTGGTCCCGGGGTTCGGCGTAGTGGACCGGGGGAAAAATTAGGGGAGGGGCTTGCGATGTCCCAGCTGTTTGGGGCCCAGGGAACCAATGACAAATACATGGGGGTTGGAGGGCCCCTAAAGAAAAATTTTAAAAATTTGGCTCAAAGTAAAGGGGAAAGGGACCTCCAAGGTTGTGTTCTCAAAATATGCCGGTCCCTTTTGCGCTACTCACGAAAGACAGCGGGAGCCGGGAGTTCAATGCAGTTAAGTCTTGGTGTAGGAAGAGGGGGTTTTTTGGTTTTCTTAGAGCCTGGGTGATTTTTCATTGGGGTACAAACTGTTTTTTACAGATTAAATTGCACCCGAATGGAAGGGGGTCTGTGTGCTGGGGGAAAAAATTCTGAAGGGGTGTGGGAGTATTTAAAAATTGGGGTGAGGAGGGAGGACAATATAGAAAATGAAGGGGTAGATAAATTGAGGTGGGAGACTAATTTTGGCGGGGTGGAGAAATGAATAGGGAGGTGGGGTAGCCAGTAGAAAGGAGATCCCCTGTGTTGCAAACCCGCTTTAAGATATAGGTACCCCAAATATTTAAGTAAACTCATGCCATCCACTTAAAGGTAAAAAAAAAATCACATGCTGTCCACTAAAAGGGATAAAATAATCCCTTTCCTCATGTAAAAGGGGAATGTATAATCCCGCCATTACCCAAGGAGAGATGTTTAAAAGAATGCCGTCATCTGAACAGGTAAAATTTTAATCCTATTTGTTATGATCGGGTATGTTTTGATCCCTGCCTTCTAATGAAAAATGTTAATACAAACCCAAACCGTTGACCGAAAAGGGTTTTAAAATGGGAAGGGAAAATTAAAAAGTCTATTTCCCAAAAGCTAGAATTTTTGCAACCCCAAAAAGGGGAAATTAGGGTTTTAGAGGGGGATTGATGTGTAGGGTTTGCTGAAACATGGTGGACTCCCCCGCATGATTGGGCGGTCAAACCTTCAGGTTTTAATCTATTTAGGAAAGAAGAGGAACGGAGGGGAGGAGGGGGGTGTCTGTTGTAAGGGGTGATATAAGGCAAAGTGAAAGAGGTAAACAGTGCGGGTAGTAATGAGTGGAAACTTTTTGGGTGGGAAAAACAAGGGGGGGATTAATGCAGAAAAAATTATTTTTTGGGGTAAACTATAGACCCCAAACCAAAACCCGAGGAGCTCAAGAAAGATCATAACAAATGGTGGGGCAGCACGGTGGTACGTGATAATATTTCCCCCGGGTTGATGGGGGCGTTTTTTGCTCAACTGAAAAGGAAAAGGGAATTCCTCAATTTTTTTGGGATATTTTTTATGGGGGGAGTTTGTGGGGAACCCACTAGAAAATTATGCTTGTTTGGGCTGGTCATTTTTTAAAAAAAAACTTTCGGAGCGGTCACGGGTTTGAAAAAATAGGTAAAAAGTGACCACAATATAATTCATTTTTGTGTAAACTGGAAAAAAGAAAACAAGCGGGGGAAAGGGAAAAACTTTTTTTTTAAAAGGGCCAATTTTCCTTATTGAGGGGGCAAAACAGGGGCCTAGACTGGGGGGCATCCTTTGCAAAAGTGATATAAAGCCCAAAAGAGGGAGCTTTAATATACTTTGGGGAAAATTTTTTTCAAAAAATTTTTCCTTGGGTAACAAGTAACGACTAAACTAAAAACCCAAATGGCTTTTTCTTTGTTAAAGGGCAAAAAACAAAAAAAAAAGGGGGATTTAAAAAATAAAGTAGAGGGGGTTGGCATCAGCCCTTTGAAAATTATAGGAGTTAATAAAAAATTTTAAAAAAGGATAAAAGACTAAAATTCAAAAAGAAAGGGGTTTGGGCCCAAAGGCAGCAAGAATAACCCCAAGAAATTCTTTAAGTATAAATGCCAAAAAACAAAGTCAGAGCAAGTAGGCCTTAAAAAACCCGTGAGGAGTGGTCACTGGTGACCAAAAAGAAGGCAGAGGTACTAAATAGTTCTTCTGCTCAGTATAAACAATCAATGAGATAGTAGTTTGATGGGGATGGGCCAAGTGCAGATGTAGGGTGGTGCCGAGTACTGTTAATACATCATATGCCTATAATTAATTGGCTCAGTGTATAAAAAGTCAAAACCAAGTTTAAACTGAATGCAAACAAGGCTCCAGGCCCCTGAATGCAGTACACCCCAATAGTTTTTTCGTTAAAGAGCTCAGCTCAGTTATCGGTTGTGCCCTGTACATGATATTTAGAGATTCGCCTGGTGACTGGCAATAGGAGTACCAGGAACTGGTGCAAGGCAAACGTAGTTTCCGCCATCTTCAAAAAAGGTTCCCATCTTGCCCAGGTAATTATAGACCAGTAAGTTTAACCCCTTACACGGGCCGGAGCCAGTTTTGGCCTCTCTACAGAGCCTCTATTTTTGATAAACTGTCCCATGTTCAAAAAACTTATGTGAGAATACATTTTGACACTTTAACCTATCCATGTGATTCAGAGATGTTTTCTCGTTGACACATTGTGCTTTAAGAAGTAAAGAAAAATTTGGGTCCAAAAAATTATTGTTTTATTTGTTGAAAAATTAAGCAAATTATGTGAAAAATGTGAAAAAATGAACCAATTTCCAAACTTCAAAAATTTCTGCATGTAAGACAGATAGTTATTCCTACTCAAAAAAGTTTATAATCACTAGCATCTACCATATGTCTCTGTAGGTTTGGCATCATTTTTTTTAAATGTCTTTTTTTATATTACGACATTTAGGGGGCTTATTAAATTTAGTAGTAATTTCAAAGTTTCAAGAAAAGTTGCTATATACATATTTTTAGGGACCAGTCCATTCTAAACGTGACTTGATTGACCTTGTATGTTTAGATACCCCCCATAAATTACGCTATCTAAGAAACGACACCACTTAAAGTAATCAAAACAGCATTTAGGAAGGTTATTAACCCATTAGGTGTTTCACAGATAAATTAAAGCAAATGTGGAAAGTGGAAATTCACAAAATTTCACTTTTTTGCAGATTTTCAATATTTATTGAGCATTATTAACGAATAATACGGTAAATGTGAATCAGGAATTGCCAAATTTAATATGATTCCCCAGATCTGCCCGTTTTCAGAGATATCCCATAAGTGGCCCTAGTGCATTATATTGGCTCCAACCACTAAGCCCAGAATAGAGGAGCAACTCTACTGGAATCTGGTGCCTCATTTTCATTACATTGTTATTTTAGGGCCATATTCAGGTTTGCGGACACCCTAAGGTTCCCAAAAAACATTAAATACCCCTAAAAAGACCCCATATTGGAAAAACTACACCCCTTTACGGAATATAACCAGAGGTGGTAGTGAGTATATCTACCCCACAAGCGTTTCATTCACAATTTTTTAGCGTTCGGCTCTGAACATAAAAAAACATATAATTTTTCCAATAACTGCAATTTAGCTAAAATTTTAATTTTTACAAGGATCTTGGAAAAAAAGCCCCAAAAATTGTGTAACGGCCAATTCTCTTCTTCCAAGTTATCGGCAAATACCCTACATGTGGTGAAAACTGCTGTTTGGGGCGCATGCAGGGGGTACAGAGGGATGGAGTGCTATTTGCTTTTGGAACACAGATATTGGTGGGGCCATGTCGCATCTCCAAAGCCCACAAAGTACATAAAACAGGTGAAACCTTCCAGAAAGTTGCTTCACATCATTGGATTCAAGCGCCCCCAGGGATCTCACCATAAGGTTGTAATTTGCATTTTGGGTGCACAGGTGTTTCCGTAGTTTTTTTTAGCACCTGGGCCCATGGAAATGGAGGGGAAAACGCAGTTTCCTCGCATTGTTTTGTGGGCTTCATTTTTACAGTATTCCGCCATACGTGATAAATGTACGGGATAACTTTACTATGGGGGTCGTTACTATTACAATGAGTATAAATTTTTATATAGTTTTTTTTTATGTTTATTACTTTTTAGCACCATAAAGCGAGTTTTATAAAAAGTTTGCGTTTTTAAGTTGACCGTATTCTGACAGTGCCATAAGCTTACCCACTAATTATTTGCATATGAGCTAGCTGTGGCATTGTGTTTGTTTTAACGATATGACTTGATGTTTGTTTTATGTATACCATTACGGTGGGGCATAAATGATGCTTTGATCACTATTTTATTAAAGGATTTTGTGAAGCATTTTTTGTACAAAAAACAGCAATCCTGGTTTTTTTATAAAAGTTTTTGTTTTTTATTTTTATTTTTACTGCGGTCCACGGTGCGGTATAAATGACAATGCTAGTTTTGTACTTTCAGCAAGGTTGATACGATTACAGCGAACCACATTGTGGTATTATTTGTTTAATGTTTTACTGGCTTTTACACAATAAAAACACATTTATTTGAAAATGGAAAACACGTTTTTGCATCACCGCAGTCCTGAGATCCATAACTTATTTTATTTTTTTCTGTTTTTAATGGAGCAGTATAGGTACTTTTGTTTTGCGGATGGATTTTGACGTTTTTTATTGGTAATAATTATTGGGGGGACACAAGACTTTATGTCGCTTTTAGAATCTGTTTTTTGGAGAAGTAGGGTGAAGCAAATACTGGCAAGTCCTAGCAGTGTTTTTTATTTTTATTTTTAAATAGCGTTCACCGTGCAATGTATCCGTAGACAAGTTAGTTTTATACTCGTGGTGGTTGAGACTATTACAGTGATACCCAATTTATGTAGTTTTTTTTTTATTGGAACAAGCACAATTTTTTTTGAAAAAAAAAGTGTTTTTATTTGTGTAAAACAATAATTTTTAAGCATCGCTGATCTTCTAATAGCCGAACTTTTTTATTTTCCCGTATACAGAGGCTGTGTAAGGACTTTTAATTTTTGCGGTATGAACTGACGTTTAAATTGGCATCACTTTGATGTTGATATGAGTTTTTTGATTACTTTTTACTCTATTTTTATTGTGCTGGTGGATGAAAGCAAAAATCGCTATTCTGTTGACTGTTTTTTGGGTTTTTTTTTTTTTAATACGGCGTCACGGCTGCGTACGGGTTTAAAATTACATGAAACAGATTTATAGGGTGGGTTCGCAACGCACTTGCGGGCGATACCAAAATATGGGTAACGTTTTTATTTATTTTTGGATCTTATTTTTTAGCGTTTGGCGTTTGTAATGGAAAAGTGCGATGTACGTGTTTTTTATTTTACTTTTTTGTGTTTGTAATACTTTTTTACACTTTTTTAAACTTTTTCATACTTTTTACACATCCCACAGGGGGGAATTGCATGAACCGATCGTCAGATTCAGTTCATGCAATAGGAGATCAGCATACTGTTTTTATAGCTGTATGCTGGTCCTCCATGGCAACAGTCTGTCACGCTGCCCACAATGCATTGTGGGCATCGTGACGTCCACCAACAACCCGATGCAGTCATTCAGCGTCCGGTCTTGTCCTGGAGGAGACCGCTAACGCTCTCCGCGCCGTACTGCGCCGAGTATTCGCGGACAGTCAGGAGCCAATCCTGCCGCCCGCCAGCCGCCGATGTCGCGACCACGATGTCCGCGACATCGAGGGTTTAAATCCCCCGCGGCCGGAGCGTCACTCCCGGGGCGTGGGGGATCGGCATTGATGCCCAGTCGGTAAATATACCGCTGGTTTCATGCCGCGAAATCTTGCGCTCTTCCGCCCACCCAGCCCCCCCCTTGTAGCGCGCAAGATCGCTGAGACGTACTCATACGGAACAATTTGCAGGAACCCCTATACCCGACATTGCCGTATATTAACGACAAATGCGGTAAGGGGTGTAACATCTGTTGTGGGAAAATGATTGAGTGGGCTCATAAGTGGACTATATACAGTATGTATGGTGTTTGACAAACACACAATATTATTATGATTGCCAAGCATGGATTTAACTAAGGACAGAAGCTGTTCAGTACCCAATCGTGATTCTGTTGTTTTTTGAAGAGGGTGAAGTAGAAGTCTGGATAGCGGGGCAGCTTGTGATATTGGTGTAATTTTAGACTTGCAAAGGTATTTGAAACTGTCCCGCATAAGCGTTTTGTTAGGTAAATTAGAATCCATTGGGTTAGAAGGATAACAGTGTGTAAGGGATTAAAAACTGGCTGCGATCACTCAAGTAAAGTCATTTACCCCCCACTCTATGGCCCCGGTTGCGAGTGGGGGCCGCAGGGCTCAGTTTTGGTCCTCTCTTTTTTAAATGTATTTTTTAAACGATATAGGGAGGGGACAATAGCCCTTTTTTGATTTTTTGCAGAATGACCCGGGGGCTATCAGGGTAGTGCAATCTATGGGAAGATCCCTTTTTAACTTGCAAGCAGACCGGGACACACGGGGTGCGGGGCATCCACTTGCAATGGGTTCAATGGGATAAATGTAAGGTTCTCCCCTTTGGGAGAAATAATCTGCAGCATCAAGCCCCTGGGGGAGAAAAACTTAAAACCTTGTTTGAGAAAGATCGGGCATTCTTGAGACATAGACAACAAAACACAAAAATGTCAATCAGCTGCCTCTAGGAAAGAAAAATTTTGGCGTTAAATAAAAGAGCCTGGAGGGACCCCGCGGAAAAGGGATTAATTCTACCGCTGTACAAAGCATTGGTCGTCCCCTTAGAATATGCTGTTCTTTTTCGGGGCCCCATTTATGAAGAGATTTAATGGAGCTAGAGGAGTGCAAAGACGAGCAACCAAACTAAAAGGGGAATGGAGTCTTAGTTATGAAAAGGGGTTTAAAAATGAACTTATTTAGTTTTGAAAAAGACAGTTTTGGGGGAGAATGTTTTAATTTATATAAATAAATAAAGGGTCCCTACAAAAAGTAGGGGAAAAAAATTATTTCATTAACCCCCTCAAAAGAAAAGGGGGAAAAATCCCTTCAACAGAGAAAAAAGGTTTCAACACCAAGGAGAAAAGCGTTCTTAACTGTAAGAACTGTGAATCTGGGGAATACCCCCGAGGAGCTGGTCGCAGCGGGAACAGGGAGGGTCTAAAAAAGGCTAGATAATAACTACCTACATTAAAGAATATTAATACGTAAAGTCGCTATGTAAAATTTTGGGTCCGGGTGTGGGGGCTCTGGGGGCAAATGGGGGGGTCCCCTGGAGTAATTGGGGTTTTTGCCCCTTGTGGTTTTCCCGGGCATTCACCAGTGGGGGAGGCTTTCTTAAGTCCTTGTCCTCCCGCCCTTTCACCCACATTTTCCCCACCCTTGGTTAACTTTATGAACAATGTCTTTTTTTCAACCCTACTATGTAAAACCTTTCCAAATATTCTAATTTTTCTGCTATTTCGAATTCTAGGTTTTCATCACTTTTCGATGATATTAATATTTTTTTTTTTTAAATGCACAAATATGTTCTATTCTTTTTTAACACATTGTCCTAATTGGGCAGCAGATGCCACGAATCCACTGCTAAATTGAAAGGCATAAAATCCACAACAAAAATTAAAATACACTACACTATCTCTTTGGTATTTAATGTACGGCTTTGTTGATCGTATTTTTGTACTGAAAACTTTAATAAAAATTTTCATTTATAAAAAAAAAAAAAAAAAAAAAAAAAACCACACACTTCCCCCTCCGAAAAACCCCCCCCCCAGCTCTTACACATACCTGATACTATAAACTGCTGCAGATTTGCAGGTACATTTTTTCAGAAATCCCATCACTTGTGGACTTATCCAAGCAGGAAAGCAAAATCATCTGTTCAGTAAGGGGCACAGCTGTCCAGTAACATCTGATGAGAATGCTGTGCCGGTATCTTCACAGAGAAAAAAAATTCTGTCTGATAAAAGATTTGAGCCCTTATTCCCAGGGATCATGAAATATTCACTGTTTCATGCAGGTTCATGTTCTTCTGTTATGTTTCATTTACCCATTACCAAAAAAAAATGTCCAAAGGGAAACGGGGCCTGACTTTTATTCAAATCCAATAAAAAAAAACGTTTTTTTGGATAATAAAGGGGAACAAAAGGTAAAGGGGCGCACCATCCGAGTCTTGGGGGCTTGGTGGTTGTACGGAGTTGTAATAAGTTTATGAGCCAAAACTTAAAACGTGCCCATACATCTTCAACAGTTGTCGACCCAAAGTTAATTCGGCTGACGCTAATTCCAACTCATTTCCTTATGCACTACAATACTGTGTAGTCTGTGCTACCGCCACATTTACGTGACTTGAGAGGCATTTTGGGCAATACACAACGTGGAAATCCCTAAAGAAGCATTTATGCTATCTATCATACATGAAAAAACTTTGAGTTTCCCGGGGTCACATATTTTGACAAAAATGAAAAGCTGCCCACACTTTCAACGTATTCAAATAGGGCAGTCCACACTACTTTTTCCCCTCAAAAGGGGGCCACATCCGGGCCCCTTCACGGGGTAAAACCCCCTCCTTTATCCAGAAAAAAAAAAATAAAAAAAAAAACCCAAACCCTGCAAGCTGCATTTTTATGACACCTGCGAAGTGGCGGGTGCAGAAAACCAAAATGGGGGCACCCTTTCCCCCCCCAATAGGTTAAAATCAATATACACCAAATGTAACGTATGGTTCTGCCAAAAACACTTCTGAAAAAACATATCAAACCTGGGTGGCCAGGCGGGGCTGCCCCAATATATAAAACCCCCCCGGGGCCACTTTTTTAAAGGTAAAACCCTGTCCAACTGCTCTTAACACTTAATTTTTAATCACCAATCACAGGCGGCAACTCTTTGTTTTTAGCATGTAACGGGGCAAACAATCTCCTGAGTTCAAACCGAAAATCATAGGGAAGAAAGGTATTTGAGTGTTTTTAACGGGATGGTTTTGGTGCCAGAAGGGCTGGCCCTAGTATTTCAAAACTGTGTTCCTTGGGATTTCAGCACAACCATCTCTGGGGTTTACAAGAATGGTCCGAAAAAGAAAAAAACATCCATGAGCGGCATCCTGGGGGGGAAATCCCTTGTTAAAGCCAAGGTCAAAGGAGAAGGGCAACTGGTTCGAGCTGATAAAAAGGGCAACAGTGACCAAATACCACCCTTACAACCAAGGTAGGCAGAAGAGCACTCTGAACGCACAAAAGGGCCAACTTTGAGGCAGAGGGGGCAAGCAGCAAAGACCACCCCGGGGTTGCCACTCCTTTCAGCTAAAACAGGAAACGAGGCTCCTTTTGCCCAAGCTCATCGAAATTGGGGAGTAAAGATTGGAAAAACATTGCCGGTCTGATAGTCCGATTTTCTGCTGCGACATTCGGGTGTAGGGCAAATTTGCGTCAACAACAGAAAGCATGGGTCCATCCTGCCCGTATCAACGGTTTTGGGTGGTGGTTTGGGGGGTCATGGGTGGGGAATATTTTTTTGGCACTCTTTGGCCCCTTGGGAAAATTTAGCAACGTTGCAACACCTTTGGAATCTATGCCACGAAAATTTAGGGATTTTGAAAGGGAAAAGGGGTCCAACCCTTACTAGCATGGTGTACCTAATAAAGTGGCCCCGGGGAGTTAATATATATATAATATATAAAATAAATATAAATATATATAATAATAAAAACATACATTACACACGCAACCACCCCAGCGGCACCTACGCAAAAAGGGGTATACACAACGTGGAAACCCTGCCCACTCTCACAGGCTTCATAAAAGTGCAGCTTTGCAGGGGTTTTTTTTTTTTATTTTTTTTCCTTTGGAAAAGGGGGTCGGGTTACCCCCGTGAGAGGCCCATGTGGGTCTATGAAGGGAAAAAAAAAAATGTGGACTGCCCCATTTGAGATCACTTAAATCGTGGGCAGCTTAAACATCTTTTTATCAAAAAATGTGAACCGAGAATCCAAAGTTTTTTCATGTAGTATAATAGCAAAATGCTTCTTTTGGGGTTTCCCCTTTTTTTTATGCCCCCTTTTTCATATGTGCCGCGGCGTGGGGGCGTGTGTACATATATATATAATAATAATAAATTTTAAAAAATATATTATAATATAATATAAATTTTAAAAAATATTGGGCCGCAGCCCTCCGTGGGCCCCAGGTTTTCATATTTTTCAAATGTTTTTTTTGTCAAACCATACTTTCATTTGGTGTATATTGATTTAACCTATATGGGGGGAAAGGGGGCCTCCCTTTTGGTTTTCTCACCTGCCCACTTCACAGGCTGGGCATAAGAAGTAACTTTCGGTTGGGTTTTTTTTTTTTATTTTTTTTTCCCCTCTGTAAAGGGGTCGGTTGACCCATGAGAGGCCCTGGATGTGGCCTATTTAAGGTAAAGATAGTATAGGAAGCCCCATTCAGACACGTTGAAATCGGGGCCGATTAAACACTTTTTATCAAAAAATTGAACCGAGAATCTCAAAGTTTTTTTTCATTCAGAAGGCAAATTTGGGCACCTGAGGGAAACCCGAGGCAAATGGCGCTTCCAACCCGGGAAAAATTCAAATCCCACATCTTGACCTGACACTCTGTGCCTCCTCCACCCCAGCTAGGTGACTTGGTGGGAGGGGGAGGGGGACACACACAATTTCGCCATCTTGTTTTGGAATTGCGGTATAAATTATGTTATCTTTATTCTGCAGGTCAGTACGATCCCAACATTTTTTACATTTTTTATTTTCTTTGCAGCGCTATATTCTGAGACCATTCGCTTATGCACGTCAATGGGGCCGGCCGAGCCCGCCCCCCCCCACCCCCCCATGCTTTGGAATTACGCACTGATCAGCTCGTGGTTCCAAAACACCTGGCGATTTCGCACGACTTGGCCGAATAAGCCGTGTGAAAATACCCTTTAGACACTAGTGCATGCTAACAGCCAGGTTTCCCAGCCAAGTCAGCTGACATTCAATAGAAACTATTGCTGACCTAATAAGCAGGAGGGGAAGAAGTCACAGGAGAGTTCCTGCCATTTTTAACAGCTGGTTACATATTTTGCAGGATGCCAAGTTTCCTGTAAATATCTACACAGACCATAAATATTTGCAGCATCTCGACAAGTACAATGAGCCATCTATTTCTCATGATTCAACCTTATCCTTGCCTGTTGTCCAGCAGAGAAGAACCAGAGGGCGGACGCCTTTTTCATGTCTGATACTTTAGATTAATTTTCTTACCACCTGGCACATATTCACCCAAATTGTAATATTTCCTCTATAAAACCCCTTAAAGGGTGATTCTATATCCCTCGTCCTCTGCAGCAAAGCTCACACTGGTCTCTGCTGTCAGGTGACCAGTAAGCACCATTACCTACTTTAACTATAGTGGCTCAGACCTTCTATAAAAAGATTTTTCCCCTCCTTGTTTCCTGCTCACATTCTAATGTCTCTGACTGTACAGTAAAGTTTGTCAAAATTCTGAAAAATTCTTTTACGGCCCTTGAAGACACCCCTAACTTTTCCCCTTTTGGGAAAACCAACCAGAAATTTAACAGATCAATGGTGAGATGGAACATACCAATGGTGTCCCTGAGCACTATCGTCAAACCTACACAAATACCTACTAGAATAATTGGTCCTGGGTAGTATTTGGTTTCTTCAATTAATGACATTTACAGGAGGACTCAGCAACATGCAAAATATTTCTTCCCAGCTTTAGGTACTTGAATTTTGTGGATGTGCGTCAAAATATTCAAGAAACTGGAGAAAGGTTCACATGAGTTTGAAGGACCAAGTGCTGATGCCTAGGTCCCAAAAAAGGTTGGTTACATAGTACAGTTGAAAAAAGACAAATTTCCATCAAGTTCAACGAAGGGTGAGGAAGGTCAGGATCAAGAGAGGGTAGGAAGAATTTTTTTAAGTTTT
>JAODAL010010616.1:0-104193 GCA_025379985.1 Phyllomedusa bahiana
CTCCAGAATGTCATTGTGCCACTCTCTGATCTCATGCTGCTGTGGCTGCCGCCATCACCTCCACACTCTGTCACTGATGTTGCCACCTGAGCCCTCAGCTTGTTTTTTTCCAGCTGTCGCTGCCATGATTTTTATCAGGCTACATTCCCCTTCAGTTTTTTGGTCAGTTTTGCCTCTTAAGTGCCCAGGGAATTTTGGGAGTGAAGCGATTCTAAGAGCGGCGGCAGTCATCTGGTGTTTCATACTAAAAAAACAACATTGTATGAAGACCAAACCAAGCTCCCTCTGCATATTTAAGCATGGCACAACGTTCTACAGCACCCTGCAGGCTCTGTGCAGCCTGGAAATAGCTGTTTTTTAACGTGATTCGTCCCGAAGTAATTCTGAACGAAGTTATCTTTTGCCGAGAAATTCGGTGAAGTGAATGAACCGAATTTCGGGAAATTCGCCCATCTCTAACTGCGGCGCATACAGTACGTGCTGCAAAACATCGTGTCTTTCGGGAGCTTGCGCTACTACATGCGTACTCCCACAGTGTGGGGAGGGGGGGCATCAAACCGCTGGCCCCACTGACATTTATTCGTATTCGTAATTGACATGTCACTTATCTCCCTGCACATACAATACGATCGTATTGTACGAGCGGGGAGAGGTGGCGTAATCCATAGTTCTGTATGAGAACTATGGATTACTGTAATTTCGGCGCGCATCTCGCCTGTATTAGAGCACAAATACGCAGCGAAATGCGTGCCTAATTTACCCAGTGTGAACATACCTTAAAGGTTGCTGCCCCTTTTCAGATGCCCTAGTGCCATATAATAGTGATAGCATGCAACTTACCCTGTGCTTTCCTGATATATGACTATGCTGCTTCTACTGTGCCTTGCTCTGTTCTTGAAAGTATATAACATAGAGAAAACCACATGTGTCCTAACTAATAAAGAGGTAAGAACAAAAACCACAAAAATACACACTACTAGATAAATACTACCCTCAGAAAATTACTCAAAAACTACCACAAAAAGTATCTACAAAATCCCTAAACCCATCCCTAATTCTCTATCCAAACTAATCCGGGATAACCACCCAAATAAGGGCGACCCTGATAGAAACATAGGCTAAGGACGCCCTGTTATACCTCTAACCTTGTAAAACAACAATTTTGACTAACAAGACATTACATGTAACCATATAGTGGTGGGTCCATGCAATAAAGACCCTCCATCAATAAACAGGGGACTATCAGACTAGTATGATAATGAGAGATATAACACACCATCAGTGTTTTGTTTTTGAGTTTATAACATATCAAGAAATTTGTATGACCTACGCATCAAACAATTGGAAGAAGTTGTGAAAAACAGGGAACCCTGGAGAGAATTGACCTGCAGTGTATTCAAGGTTCTGACACAACTGAATGGATAGAAGAAGAAGTGAGACTCATAAGTAGCTATGTAATTCGCCATTCTAAAAATGTGGCTGTAACGGCTGGGTAGTGGATCCTCTGGACCACCGCAGGCAATGATGGTTAAGCCACACCAGGAAGCAGAGTCTAAGTAGCCCCCGGTATTCACCAGAGCCCGCCGCAAAGCGGGATGGACTTGCTGCGGCGTGAGGCTACCAGGTCGCTACCCCTGACGTGACTTTCTTGCGATGGCGGCCGAGGTCAGCGGGGGGTACAGAATCGTTATCCAAGAATCGTAGTGGTGGGCAGGCAGTAAGGTCAGGGCTGGCGGCAATGGTTCGTGGTCGTGGACAGGCAGGACGGTCAGGGCAGGCGGCAGAGGTTTGGAGTCGAGAAACGTAGCAAGAGGTCTGGTACATGTTAAGGCGAGAATACACTTAAGGAACTCTTTTTCTAAGGCACGGGGCAACATAGATCCAGCAAGGAATGATTGCGGAGTGAACCCATAAATAGGGGAAGCGCCCGGCAATTAGCCAATTACCGGGACGCTGGCCCTTTAAATTTACAAGAACGAGCATGCGCGCGCCCCGGGGACCGGGCACGCGCTCCTCGGCCGGCAGAGGGCGCGGACGTGATGGGAGCGAGGTCAGGTGAGTACACAGGGATGGCAGAACCAGTGCTCGTCCCACGGCCAGCGGCGCCACCCGACCCCGGCAGGCACCCAGGGGGGCGGCCACGGGTGCGCCCGCGTCCCGCGGGTCGAGAAGCGGGGTCACCCGCTGCAGTGGCAAAATGAAGCTTACTTCTGTCGCGAGGCAGGAAAACCACTGAATGGCCTAAGATCAAGAACTATTGGTCCCTGCTGTTAGTTGTGCAGATTGTAAACTATCTACTATTTGTCCGCTATTGGGCTATAAGGTCTTTATCAGACAATGTGTTATACATAGCTGCGATCATTATTATAAGAATACAAATACATAATTTCTTCCCATCCACATGCCAACACCTTTAATACCCTGGGAAAACCCCTTAAACACAAGAGTACATTTGTACATTGATCCATACTTCTATTCCATTTGATGCTAGACCATTGTGAGTGATTGTTTGTTATTATAGCAAACAGACATGACAAAATGTGACTTATATCTCACTTATCAGTGGTCTCCACCCTATATTAGTAGACAGACAACTTAATCCCCATTCTTGCAAGACATGTTAATACTGAGTGTAGTGAAGATGGCCTGCTCACACAAGTAAAACTGGTATATTATTAGTAATTTTACAGATGGAGTGCTAGGATCTGACTTCTTAGGCTGCAGTATATGATGTCAAATTGTTCCATACTATGATGCTGTCAGAAGGTTTTTCTTCAAATTATATAGAAACTTGTTGAACTGGTTTCCTTAAGGAAAGCATTGTATCTTAATGCAGGTTTAAACTGTAAATCCAGTTCTGATTTAATATAATGTTTGTGGGCTGCATTTTTCTGGTTAATACAAGAGTATCCTAATGCCGGGTGTTGATGTCTGAAAGGATGAGCACTTGCTACAGATCTCTTGTATTACTGTAATCACAGTTCTGAATAACTCCTGAAAGAAACAAGGTGCTGTCTTTTATAAATAGGATTTGGTTGGTTGGACAGTGATATGAAGTTTGAGTGGGAGAGCTCTTGTTGTTTTTTCTCTTTAAAGCTTCTTGGGCTTTTCTATACACACCCAAGATCTCCCAATGACTTTCTACATCTTTAACTACATTGCAAAACTAGATCTATACCAAGGGTAAGACCTCACACTCGTCTGGATGCCCTCCTAGACCAGAGTTTTTTAGCTTACGGATCGCTGCTTTGGGTTAAATGGTTGGCACTCCAACATAAGGCACTCCGACTGCAGACTTTCGTTTAACTGGCCTCAACCAGTTTTATTGAGGGACAGAAAAGTAGAGGAAACAAAAACAAAACTCTAAACAAAAACCTTGGCCGTCTAGCCTCTAACTAAACACTATAGCTGACCCTGTCTATCAGTCGTTTGGACCTGGCATCCAGACCCCCAAAACACCTTTACCAGTCTCCACTGCTTCCCAGCTTCTCTCAAGCCTCTGGGGCAAAAGCTTCCCTCCAGCTTCTCTGCTTCTCCACTCTGAGGTAGCAGACCACACCCCCTGATCACCTGTAGTAGCAGGCCTTTAATAGGTCTCCAGAGACATACCAAAAGCCTGTCCTGGAATGCGGGAACAGCCACCCACCCAACACTAGAGCTGTCCCCAAAAGCCCCCCCATACAGAGCTGCCTAGCAGCTATTCTAGCCGCTATAGTAAGTGTCAGTAATATATCATCACTGATGCAATATAGGTGGCTTTTTCCGCTGAGACCAGGCCCTCGGGGGCGCATCTGCAGCAGGTCTCCGGCTGCACACCCTCTAGTGGCAGAATCATGCGACTATCTGAGGTCGCTTTGCCACACAAGCTAGAGCAAAAATGCTACTATGGTATGTGTTAGAAACTGGCAGATTCTGTCCCCTTTCATCTGATCCAAACCTCTGACCACATTTTTTCTTTCATTTTCAACTAGTTCTAAAAATAAAACAGATTTGCAATTGGTTTCAATTAAAAGTATTCTTCTGTTCGGCTACTGTAGCATACATGTAATACCATACAGCACAATTTGCTTAATGCCGTTCTGTAGCTCATTCTGCAGCCCCTCTCTCTTCTCTTGAATAATAATTTAATTTCAAAACCTATTTGTATTGAGTTTGTTTTATTTTATTTATTTCATAAGATTTGAGTTTAACTTGACATTCAGGAAATGTGAGAGGATTGCAAAACTAAGGTTTCCTCATAGTATCTGCAGACAACTATTAATGTATCATTTAGTTCTATAGCGGCATAGCTAAAGAAGTCACAGCAGCCAGACTTGTAACTGGGCTCCTGAGTCAGGAGGGCCCACAAGCCTCTTTCTACATGGCTGCATTGCTGAGTCAAATAGACCAAGCAATGCAGTCTCCCTAAACATTGAACAGTACATGTTCTGCCCTAAAAAACAGGCAAAAGAATGTACATGTTCCAAGTTTTTTTTTATAGTTTTCGGATTTGAAATTGACTATCAGTAAATCTGAGCTGTGTAGGCTACAGCTCAGATGTCTATTGATGTCTATGAGGATTGTTGGCAGTCAGTTTTCAGACAGTTTTCAAATCCGAAAACTGTCTCAAAAACTGACTGAAAGCACTGTCTGTGTGGATGTTCCCCAGTGAGATACCCTGCTGCCACTGTGTTTGAGGTGGATCTTTGGTGGCACCATGGTTTCATGGGGAAATTCTCTGATAATGTGATCACTCTGATCTTGCAGTTATTGGTACATCCACACGGTAAGGGTTTCTAGTTGCCTTTTCTGTTGTATTCTAAAAACTGACTGTTAATCATCACCATTAGTGTTGAGTGAACAGTAAAAAGTTCTAGTTCGATTAGAACCTCAAACTGTTGTGAGTTCGGTTCAAAGTTCTACTCGTATGCAAACTTCGAACCCCATTCAAGTCTATGGGAGAAGATGTTCTGGTTAATTTTTATACCTATATAGGTGAGGAGAAGCTGTGATTACCATCCTTAAAAGTAAACTGGATACGTGGAACAACTTAGTGAAGAAAATTTGCCTCTAAGAGTGACAGAAAGAAATTGAGAGGCTAAAATACTTCAATCCTTTCAATGGCTAACTGAAAAGATGAGGACAGCTTGCAAGCAGGGACGTAGCTTTAGGAGGCGCAGCGGTAACAGCTGCTATATGGCCCTGCATCCTGAGGGGGTCCAAAAGCCCCTTTGACACATAGAAGATTTGGAGACGGTGTGTTATACAATTACTGAACCCCTAAAACTGCAAAAAGAACTTTTGGGCACTGAGTATGATTTAGCAAATCCAAGCACTGTATAAGCTATATCCATGTATATGAGAGTTAGGCGTTATGTGAGCCTGCAAATGTCACAAAATAACAGCTTCTAGGTGTGGGAAAGATGCAGCCAGCAATACCAAACTTCTCAACTATTGATGTCTATGGAGAGGAAAATGCTATCTAACTAACTAAGAGCAGTCTGTACAGTACAGAGAGTGAACTGAAAATGGCATTCACAAGGCAATACAGTGAAATATATATAACATGGCCATGTGATTTTAGCAGACAATGAGAGCCCTACACCTCAGCGATGGTGTTTTTGACACTTCACGCTGCTCCGGGCAGATCTTATAGTGGGTGTGTTATCGTGGGTCTTTTTGCACTTTTTTACCGGAAGAAAAATTCACTTCCTAGTCTGGATGAAAATGGAGGCATCAGCATGCCTCCCAAAATGTACTAGTGGTACATGGACATTTTTCAATGAACTGTCTGGAGCAGACAAAGAACATATCTAGCTGCAATGTAACCAAAATGGTCACTGCAAACTTAGGGAGTGACTTCTGGGGTAAGTAATAAAAATCACATAATTTCTTGTACCAATCATAAATAACTTGCACTCAAAATCAGTGCACAAATCAGAGACAAAAAATTAAAACTGACTAAAAACCGTCAATTTTTAGTGTCAAAATTAGTTCAAAATACTCGTTGGAGGGACAGTTTTTCTGTTCACAAAACTGCCATTTTTTTATCCTTTGATGTGTGGTTTTACACTGAAGGGCTTTTCTAACTTCAAAGATTAGCTTTCTACATGTAGGGAAGCAGACCTTTTCCAAATACATTAGTCTTTTGATTTTACCTTAGTCTGGAGATACAAGAGATTTCATCTGCTCTGAGTGCACACACTTTTCTCTGTTTAAGTATATAATCTCCCTTCCTGATTAGACAGAGCAAGAAGGAACATCCCCATGGATGGAGCTCACTTAGAAGACTCATTATCGCTAACAAGATTAGTTTCTGTTTACAAATAAGCAATTGTTTTCCCTCCTTAGAGGACTTATAACCTTGTTTACTAAAGATCATATCTTCTGCACTTATGTCTTTGTAATGCCTCAGCTGGTTACAGATAAGCTAAATATGCTAATCTCTGTTATAGATTCATTCACAGCCCCACAAAGGCAGAGTGAAAAAAAGCTGTCTGGGACTATGAAACTGCATGGTGAGAAAACCCCTTTAATAGAGACACTTTGTGAGACGTGAGTGTGACCTGTATGTGGTGTGGGAATTCTGTACATATAATTGGAAATAATTATCACATGAAGTTTCCCAGAAAATTATTTTTAAAAGTAAACAATTGTGATATCCAAGTAAATGTTTTGCTTCTGTTACATCAGATGAGTCACACTAGAGGCCTGTGAGCGGAATCCGGCCCCACATAATTTTATGTATCCCATGAGAGGTAAGGTGTATTGAGTAGGGATGGACAGGGTCCGAGCAGAGAAGGACTGGTTCTACGCTTTCCCCACATGATGCAGTGAGTGCTTGGCAGAGGCAGCAGCACCAGCACAGGGATCGGGCACCATTAGAGTTCAAGCTCACACTTACACACTGCTATGTTAAACAACTCACAGGCAGTGTCATAGCTGTAACAGATTGACCTAGACACCGTTGCCACCTTCCAAATGACTCTTTGAAGGCAACCATTCTGCAGATGTGGAATTGGGTGAAAATAAACTTGACACCCGTATACTAAATGGTCATTTATTTCTACAGGTTGGCTGCTGAGTTGCTTGCAAGAGGCACTTTAGGGTTTAGAATAGGCAATCAATAACTGATCATTGGTATGACTGACTTGAATGTGACATTGCTGCAATACTATGTACATCTGTTACATAAGGCCATAAGGTGTACTATGCAAAGCAAACAATAAAGGAAAAACTATTTTATCATCTTTGAAAACCCCTTTAATGATTAAACACTTTTCCTGTCCAGTCTTGGACTGACCCATAGGGGAATAGGGGAACTGTCCAGAGGGACCCTTAGAACGGGTAGACCTGGAGTTGTTTTTTAACTGCATATGCATACTCAGAAAAGGAAAAAAAAAGCATAAAAAGAGATGCAAAAAAAGCAAGAAGCAGGTATAGAAGGCATGTACAGTCACTTACAGTAGCTGAAGGCTCGGACCGTAAAACAAAGTCCACCGGTGGGCCCAGAAAAAGCTCAACTGGTGGGCCTCTAAAATCAACTCCACCTATGGGTCCTAAACACCCCAGTCCGACACTGCTCCTGTCTTAAATGTGACTCTGTCTGCTCTCTGTTCCAGTATACAACAGTAATCAGACTGGCCGCTGTGGATAAGTACAGATGTACGTGTTGAGATCACTTTGCCTCAAAGGATAAAATTATTACACAAGTAACTAAACTACTAGTGATATTATTATTCTCAGGTATTTAATATTATCCTCAGGTAATTGTTCAATTTTTTGCATATTATCTGTATTTTGAACCGTAGACTAGGTCTACTACATTTCATTGGACAAAAAAACTCACTGAAAACCAAATCCTAAAATCGTTC
The DNA here is from genome assembly GCA_025379985.1 of Phyllomedusa bahiana. NCBI lineage: Eukaryota > Metazoa > Chordata > Amphibia > Anura > Hylidae > Phyllomedusa > Phyllomedusa bahiana. Next base: position 7,854 of record JAODAL010010616.1, read on the forward strand.
ATAAAACTGAGTTTTTTGTCCAGTGCATTTCAAAAACAGTTCAAGATTTAGCAAGGAGCAACTCACCATGACTGGATGACAACTTATGCAGCAAACAAATAAGAGAGAGCAGGTAGAGCTGGTCAGTAACCTAGAGAAACCTGTGTGCAGTAGCAGTAGATAAAATCTTCTTTAACTCCTGAACAAAGCAAAATCAAAACAGCATTGTTTTTGGTAATAGTCTTCATTTACCTTTCCCTACATTTTAAAAGCTAATTATTACGGTGAGAAAAACCAAATAATGTCTCTACATTTGTACCCGTCCCCTCTTACTTGCTCTTTCCTTTGCTTTGTCCCATGTTGACCCCCAGATTTGTTATCTCTGCAGTTTTATTCACTATAAAGCACAGTGTCGTGTTATTATATTCTCAACAATTTTGTTTGTTTTTTGGTATAATTAACAATAGCTTTTTGTGCTAATATCATTGTTCTTTTTAGTTTGAATACATTATCTTGGTATTCTTTATTTAGATTTATTCTCCAAGCACTTTGTTTTGGAAAATGTTTATAGAACAAACATTAAGGCCTCGTTCACACGGCTTATTTCGCCGCGGATTTGCCGACGGATTGACGATCGTCAATCCGTCGGCAAATCAGTCAGAATAAGTAACAGCCTATTTTCTATTGATTTCAATAGAAAATACGGCTCGTCGTTCCACGACGGTATTTTCCGTGCCGGATTGCCGCCGCGGATTGACGACGGCAATCCGGACGGAAAAAACAAGGTGCATGTCAATTATTTACGGACGGATTCACCACTTACAATGAATGGAGATGGTGAATCCGTCGGGAAATCAGTTACAAATACGTGCCACACTTAGTGGCACTTATTTGCAACCGATTTTCAACTGATTTCGGAACGGATTTACGATCGGCAATCCGATGTAAATACGTTCTGAAATAAGCCGTGTTAACATAAACTAATACAAATTATAGTTAACAAACTTAATAGCATTTTAACAAACATACTAGTGCATCTCAAAAAATTAGAATATCATTCAAAATTAAAGGAGTTCTCCAGGATTTTGTTTTATTTGTTATAGGGCTCACAAATGTAATATATTAAACCTTGTAATTCATATTGTGAGTCTAAACAATATATAGATTTCTCTATTTGACTAAAATTGTTGATATCAATTATCTTTTCAGTGATATTCTAATTTGAGATGCACTAGTACATTTACAGCATAACAAATCTGCAGAAGATTGTAGTCAGATAACGTTGTAGATAGTGTTGTAGTTCAGTAGGTAGGGCCAGGTCAGCACCATGCAAATTTTGCTGGCGTTCCCAGAAAAATCGTTCGCCGGCCTTTTTCCAGGATGGAAAACAAAGTTCATCCTTTCAATGAAAGATACACTTCTTTTTTTCTGTCTGGAATAAAGCTGATTATTGGGCTCATGATTCTTAAAGTAGAAACACAGGGAAATACACCAGAGGAGAGAGAAAGTTGAGCTGACATGAGGAGACTACATGTGGACAATACAAGAAAACACAAAAAGACTGTAGGCTAGGCCCTAACCATAGTTTTAAGTTATCCATTGTTACTTTTCTACTTCTAATAAATCTCTGAAAGATTCTGGTTGCTATTGCTATCCATCCTCACATCGGTGATTACAATTATATTTTGACACCACACTTGCCATGCAATGTCCCAGACACTGCCGATCTGCGGTGCATGTGATTATCATTTACATTTTAGCTGTAAATCATCTATATTAGTGAATTGCATGCAGTGATTAGTGGTCTAGTAGTGCCTTTCTATGGTACAGTGAAGTATTATATGTTCTGGAAAAACACTGGGTAAAAGTGACATAGAGAAGGACTTGGGAATCCTGGTGGACAGTAAACTTAACTGTAGCAGCCAGTGTCAGGTAGCAGCTGCCAAGGCAAACAGGATTATGGGGTGTATTAAAAGGGGCCTAGATGCACATGATGAGAACATTATTCTTCCATTATAAAAGTCACTGGTTAGACCACACATAGAATATTGTGGAAAGTTTTGGACACCAGTTCACAGGAAAGACATTGTAGAGCTTGAACAGGTACAAAGGCGGGCAACAAAAATAATAAAAGGACTGGGTGGACTACAATACCCAGAAGGATTAGCAAGATTAGGGTTATTGAGTTTAGAGAAAAGACGGCTTCGGGGGGACATAATAAATATGTTTAAATACATCAAAAGTAAATATAGAGATCTCTCTCAAGATTTATTTATACCCAGGACTGTATCTAGAACAAGGGGGCATCCTCTACGTCTTGAGGAACGAAAGTTTCTACATAAACATAGAAAGGGATTCTTTACTGTAAGAGCAGTGAGACTGTGGAACTCTCTGCCAAAGGAACTTGTCATGGTGAGTTCAAAAAGGGTTTGGATGCATTTCTGGAGCGTGATAATATAACAAGTTATAGTGACTAGGATTCTGGAGAAGGGGCGCTGATCCAGGGATTTATTCTGATTGCCAGATTGGAGCCGGGAAGGAATTTTTTCCCTAAAATGAGGACAATTGGCTTCTACCTCATGTTTTTTTTTTTGCCTTCCTCTGGATCAACACTTTAGCACAACAGACTGAACTGGACAGACGTCTGTCTTTTTTCGGCCTTACAAACTAGTAACTATGTAACTATGCAGTGCTCTTTACATGGGCCAGTTTGAGCGGCTACTTTGGGCACTAGCTGAGAGCAGTCATATTTTCTTTTTTTCTGTAATGTTGTTTATAAAATACATGACCCATAGAAACCCCTGTCCTCAACACAGAGAGTGATTTCCAGCTTCCAGCAGCTCTTTCTGATGTTATATGTAAGGACTTACTTTATCTCTAATGATTATCTGCTTCATTTTCTTTAATCTTCATTTTGCATTATGTTAGGGACATTTTGTGACTTCTGAACCAATTACCAGTTTTCCATAGAGTTATGGTTTCAACATGCATGGAAATAATTAATATTATATGTTGGGGATCACTGTATTGGTGATGTGAGATGTAAAAATTAATGGACATATGTCTTTTCTCAATTATACTAACTATGCAATGTACTGTATGGCATGTTCTTGTACTTTGCTGTGGTCTCCATGAAGTTTGTCAACTATTACTGTCAGGTACTCAGATGGAGCTGTCATGGTAATCCTGGTAGATGGAGATAATTATTCTGACCATTTTGTGGGCGAGTCATGCATGCCTGTAAAAAATGGGTGGGTTTTCTCCAAAGGGAAAAATTGTGTCTTGTGTGTTGTTCTAGGCTGAGAATAAAAATTCTGAGCAATCCTGGTCGGTGTGTGATGAGCAGCTACATATGTTACAGCAGAGACCTGTAAGCCAAGTGTGATGCTGTGTGAGATCGAGAGAAGCTGTATCAGCAGAAAGAAATAATTAGCCCTGATCTATGAAGACTGGTGACTGGGTCTTGTGTTCAAGTGGTCCTGTGTGATTCCCACTGCTAACTCGGAAGCATGCCGTCTCTGTGTAAGAGGTGGCTGAAAAGGGTAGAGTATGCAATGGTAGTGGAGTATGCTCACTGCAGAGTGAAATAGAGAGGGGCTGGACAACTGAAAAGCCAGATAAATTTCTGGTACAGGGGTTAAAACATCATCGGGTGGGAAACTCCTGTTATTAGCTAAAATAAAGATATACTGGGAGCCGTTGTTTTACCAAATAGATAGGTGCCAGACATCAGGGATGCTGTTAAGGAAGTATTGGCAGTACTCCTGTCAGGGGCCTGATCAAATTGTATAAAAAATGTGGTGCAAAATAGCAACTGGTAATGGGGCTCCGCTGCATGGGGCCCTAAAATTATTAATGGCAGCCCTGCCAAACACTATCTTGCTAATGATTTGAACGCTGGTTAAAGGGGTTTTGTCACAATGTAATGTTGACGTGGGATCCTACAAAATGGGTATTTAATCACTTTTCTAAATATATGTGATTACAAAAATTGCAGTCTGAGAGAGCTACAGGCTGCCTTACCTGCCCTTAGTTACTCAAAAGCTTGCATTAGATACGACCTGACAAGAGCTGCTGGCCGGGCTTGAGCAGAGCACACTTCTTATCAGATGAAAGGGAGCGAAGAAGCTTTCAAGGCACCGGGTAGAAATATGTTGTCTTTTGTATACAGAATCCACTAGTTGTAGTGTGATTATCTGAGTAGATCCCTGCTTTATCTGATGACAGGGAACATGAAGAAGATTTCAAGCTGCTGTGGAGAAAAGGTGTTGTCGTTTGTATACAGAATCCACTAGTTGTAGTTTGATTATTTGAGTGTACATTTCACACGATCCCTTATGCACGGCTCTGTGCTCTGGCTGTGTCTCTCGCTCTCTCTTAGCTCAGCGTGGCTTGTTTACATTTCCTTCTTAGCAGATAAGGCACATCCTGGCAAAACCCATTTAAGATTTCCTCTACAACAGTAATCTACAGTAGATCATCATCATGAGTCTTATATCACACATATTTTTCTATGCAAAATACAAAATCTCTAGCTTCAGTGCTGTCCATCCTCTGCAAAGAAATATAGTTGGGTCAATAAATATGACACCACTAATCTGATTACTGTGCAGCGCTACATTAGAATATAGCCACAGTGGTAAAATAAACTTGCCAAACACCTGACTGAAATGAGACCATTAAATTATGTTTTGGCAGCGCACGCAGATTGCCTTGGATTGATTTTTTTTATTTTCAGACTGCTGCGATTTGGAAGGAGTACAAGATTTTTAAATTCATTGAGATGTAATTAAAATATATTAGGGCAGATACTAAATGTTAAAGTAGAACATGCTGCTCGGGATCTCAATATAATAATAGAATGCAAGTAATGCCTATCAGGTCCCTGGGACCTCCGCCGATCTCATTGAAATATGACGCCTGAATTTATCAATGGAGCCTGGAAGATTGGACTTCAAATCAAAGGGGCTGCAGTATTCTAGAAAGTACCCAGCATTAATACATTGTTGATTTCCAGCACAAATTTGTTCCATGATTCTTCAGTATGGAAACAGATAAAACAAAGGGACTCCTATGTATTCTAATTGTGACCAACAAAGTTGTTTAGGCAGTTATGTATAAATCTGCACATATAGTTATATTATGTAGGATTCTGGACAAAAATAGGTGATTCCAGCAAAGGTAGAGGCAATGCTGCCATGTCGAAACCTTTACCTGGTTAGAAGGCTGCTAGTCTTATAAGAATGGATTTAAATTTGGCTTTTAGATCCCCTTTTTCCATATGCTCCCATTTTTAGTCTTGTAGACTATAGTCCCCTCACCTTAACCCAGACTTGGTGGTGGAGAATTTAGTTATAGTGGTAGCTTTGGATGCACAGGGAATTCTTTCAATACCCGATTAAGACACATACCTGTGGGTTTTATGCTCAAAATATTGTAAATTCCACCTCGTTCATCACTTGTTGTTCCTGATGGGCCACTTGATCAGTGAAGTCATAGTGGAGAAATTTTGTTCTGTCACTTATTCTTACTTTGCCAAGATAAGTGACTAAGCATGTCAAGCTGTTTTGGTGTCCTCATGAGCCTGATAGACATTGTGTCCCCATTTGTTACTGTTTCATCTAAAGAGCTTCCATGTTTTGGGGTGCTGTTGGGAGGGTGCTTTTGCATAGTCTGAGGCAAAGTAAGATCAAGATGAATTTTATGTTTCATGTTCTGTCTTTGCCTTAAAACATTTGTTAAATGGGGGGTTAGAGAAGAGTTTGGCTTATGGTTAATCCTGCTTGACCTTGACAAGTTTTTTTGCATACTTGCTCAGTTTTGTTGCAGACAGTTCTTTTTGGGATACTCTTGAACATGGAATTTTAAGTCTGTATGTCAACTTTGAAGTTTATGGGGATCTTTGCACTAAATTTCTTTTTATTGTTTATTTCCTTCCTAAATGCAGAATTAAGCAACTTTCTAAATACTCTTGATTACAATTTTCTGCCATTTTGCTGCTGTGCAATTTCTGTAAATCCTTTAATGGGTTTCATTTCATTGATTAACTTTAAAAATGTAGGTAAAGGTAAATATAGACTATTACTAAACACATTACTGTTCTTATTTTGCTTCCCTTAAGAGCTAGAGCAGTTTTTATCTTCTGTTTGTAGACACAAGCTTCTTTAGGTTACCGACTACCTCCCTTTGCTCTAGCAACCCTGGCTGGCATGGTGTCATCACTCTCTTATAGTCTTTTGATGCTAGTTATCAGCAGCACAGGAGCCTGTTTATCATTCATACTGAAAAACTTTAACCCTTTAGACTTCTGTAGCCTAATGCCCTGCTGCTTAGACTCTTCCATCACCAATGTCCCTCTAACAGGGTCAGCACGGAATGCCAGAGTGGAAATCTAGCCACTGCTGTAAAACGCCTACAGCGTGAACAGGAAGTGGGAGCCTGAAGCTGGCAGTGAAGAGCAGGCTCTGAGAAACTATCTAATAAGAAAAGCCCTTTAAGATGGGTGATTGTCCGGCAGAATCTCAAACAAATCTGTCAAAACACTGCTGCTGGTTCTCATGGCTCTTTCTGCCCTCCTCCTTTCTTCTCTCATTGTTAGAGACAGCAACGGGGGAGATCAAAGAGTGGACATAAAAGTGGAGTGGAGGAAAATATACAAGGATGGCAGCTCAATAAAGCTGTGGATACAGAGGAAAAGAGCAGTCAAGGCAGTTTGCAGGGGAAAAAAGCTGTGCACAAGTGTAGAGAGAAAGCAGAGCACCAATGTCAAATTCTTCTAAACACACAGAACTCACATCCAGCATGTATTACTGGGAGGTCATATACAAATGAATAAAGTCTGTAATTAGGACCAGGCCACAAACCGAATATCAAGAATGAATAAATGAAAATGTCTTATTAAAACTTTGTGCAACTTCTTTTTCCATGTCAAGAGTGTCTATAGTCAATAAATTGTTCATTTACAGTTTAATTACCTTGATTTGGAATTTTAGCATACGTCAAACTATAGAACTCCATTCTTTAGAGTTCATAGCTGAAATGCCAGCATTCTTCAGTGGCTTAAAAGGAGTATTCTTAATTCAGACATTTATGGCTTCTATGCTGTAAATGTTTTACAGGTGTGGGTTCTACCTCTGGGTAGCTACCTAACTTCAAAACATTCTGCCTGAAATCCTACATGCAGAACAGAGAGGTGGCAATGCAGGTGCAGCAATCTCTCTATGTTCTGATGGAAGTCTTGAGCCCAACATCTTCATTTGGAATTCCTATAGAACAGAATGGAGAAAGCCAGTTTCATAGATGAGACCTGCACCTATCAGGCATTTATGGCATATCCCATGGACATAGGATAAATGTCTGAGATGAGATAACCCATGTAGTTTCTGCTCATAGCTTGTCCTGGGATATGTGATCTCGAAAGACAAATCTTTATAATAAGAATTTTATGAAATTGGGCTGCAATCTATGGTTCCCTGTAAGCACCTTGCGAGCCAAAGATTGCCGAGCATTGCTGTATTGTAACCTGATTTAAAAAAAAAAACCCATAAAACTAACTATCCTACTATACAATAGGTGCTCAATTTGAATTTTAGGGGAGGTTATTGGGAAGCTTGCTAACTTTTCTAATAGCAAACCTACACAGATGCTCCTAGACCACTTGGTAACCAAACCACCCAGAAATACCCCTAAACTGGATGGAGCCATCCGTTCTGGCAAAAGGTTTGTGCAAGCCTCACCCCTTTGCTGTCTCCTTTGCAGGCTGCCAGAAATCGTTAAGTGGGCCGCATGTATCCCTCGGGCGGTATGTTGTTCTAGCCTACTTATAGTAATCAATGCAAAAGAAGTTCTGCAGCAGTTGAGTTGTGTATTATAAGGACAAATTTACTCACCACTATAAATTATAAAGAACATTAGATATCAACTTCAAATTATTTACAAAGTTCTTTGTAACTTTCATTATACTTAGAATCTATAAATAAGTAATATTATGTTCATAGGTGCACATAAACTTTGAGGATTCTCAATTATTTTGTAAAATATGTAGTTCATCCATGGTGTCGACTGGTGTGCCTGGTGTCCACCAGCTAATCTAATTCCCGGGGCTCACCAGTAAAGGTTATTCTTTGGGCCTATTAGTAAAGTTGATTTTTGGGTCACATCCTAGAGCTACTGTACATGGCTGCACGTGCCTCTCTTTCTCTGTCTTTCTTCCTGAAAAGCAGCCCCAGGCCTGCTATTCTCAGTGATACACCGTGCCCAAGGGTCCATTAGGGTTTTCCTCTGCTCTCCTATGTGAGCCTGTTCATCAGGAACAGGAGAATTACAGATTGCCTTTTGCTGACATTGCAGCTTGGCTCTAAGAACCTGAAGGCCTACTGAGAGTTAATAAATGCATGACTAACCACAAGGTGATAGGATCCTTAATCCTCTATGTCATTCTCAATGCTGGCTGACGACTCTTGGGATATAACGATGCCAGCTCAATTTATTTGCCAGAAATTAAATCATAACAGTTTTATTTAAGATATCGGTAATACCTTCCAGATCTCCCCTCTCTTTCTTTCGCTCTTTCTTTTTTTATCAACATCTTCAAAAGATTAAATTGCCAATTTCGTTTTTATGTTATGAAATGCATATGTTTTCAGAGTTGTTCTATACTGTGATATCTGAGGCGGCCAGCCCATACACTACATGACTAGATGGTTGAGAGATAACATCCCATGTTTACCTGAAGTCACTTCTAAACTTTGCACATATTAGTATATATAGAGCTAGTTGTGTGACATCTGGAATAAACATTCCCTGTACTGGTCATATTGTATGGTGAGGTTATAGGTGTGTATTGGCAGCATCTTTGAAGTGTACTGTATATAAAGCATTTAAAGTTTAAATCACTGCAAAATACACAGTGTTCCTTATCTATACTTGAATACATAGATATAGAAAGATGCGAACCACAAAGCCATCAAGATCACTAGAACATGGAGTCTGGCGTATTTTTAGCCCATCATTTTACTGAAAACCCTCCCATACACCACTATCAGGTGCATTACAGAGCGCAAGCGGCACTTTGTAAGGCGCCTGATTTCAGGGGGCGTGCGGAAGGCGGGGCGCACTAGAACCGTACGAAGCTATAGATCTATAGTTTCGCTACGGCAATTCTAGGCGCATTATAGCTGGAACAGGTAGACCACATTCAAAGTGGTTTACCTGAGCTACAAATGTCGTGTTAGCGCTAGAATATGCCTGATTTATGACCCGCTGTAGGGCAGGTCCATAAATCAGGCATATTCTAAGCTATTATTATTATTATTAGGGCATATTCTAAGCTATTATTATGAGCATGAAATTTGGCGTTTAAACGCCAAATTTCATACATGCCACCCGTTATCTACAAATATTATAACATAAGTAAAAAGTTAGATACTGAATTTTCAGGGTAATACTAAGTGGGAACATTAAAAAAGACAGTGTTGTGTGGGTTAGGTTCACTTTTTTGTTAATGTTGTAATGTGACTAACATTGAATACACATTGAATATAGGAATACACAGTAGTACAGGTTTTCTGGGGTCATTGTTCCCTTCAAGGTATGAGATTTTGCAGCTTTAAAACTCCCAATGTCAAGTAAAAACCTGCTTTTATTGTCTCTGTCTGATATTTATAGTACAGGGAAAAAGTTTCCTTTGACAAGGAAGGGACTAGAGACGACTTGCCAAACTCATTTTCACCAAGGGCTACATCAGCATTATGATTGCCCTTAGAGGGCTCATAGAGGGCATTAAAGAGTGGCTAGGGTGCCTGGGTAGGGCTGTCAGAGCTGTCACATCGCCTGTAAGATGCTGAATAGAATGATGTACATGGTAGGCGCCAGAGCTCTGAAGGCAAGATGGTGCCCACTGCCACCTCTTCTGTCTGATGGTATCCTCTGGTAAAAGTAAAGAACAGGCCTTTCTGTGTCCAGACCTTGATCATCCCTGCTCACTGTGTCTAAGCTCTTGCAGGATACATAAAATGTCATGATGGACTGGATTCAGGCCGCGAGCCTTGGGTTTGACACGTGTACTACAGGATAGAGGGGTAAGTACCTCACTAGACATCACATATGTTGAGAATTTAACCCCTTTAATACCCTCAACCACCAGGGATACTGGCGTTCCATTTTTCATTAGATTATTTAGAAAGTTGATATTAAATAGTTACTACAATAGACCATCAGAGATGTTAATTCATCCTTAACCTTCCTTTCCTCAGGGAGGTCACCATTAACCCCATTCGATACCATAGTCCATCATGGATGTTGGCATGAAGTCCATCATCACCTTAGACCACCATGGAAAATGGCTGTATCCCCATCAATACCCTCTTGACTATACTAAAACACCAAGGAAGCTGACATTAACCTCTTCATTGTCTTATACCACTAAGATGCTGGTATAACCTCCTTAATTACAGTAGACCACCAGAGATTGTAACATTTCCACTTTATTACAACTAGAGAAGCTTTTCTTGTCAGAGAGCCAGATATTCTATAAATCTTTTTGCCTGGAAACTATGTAGCACGGTTTATCTCGCTAGTTATTTGGCCAATATAGACATCACACATAGTAAAGTACGTGAATAATTTTCCCTTCCCTTGAAATTAATAGATGTTGTGCAATGGTACAGTATGTGCTGTTGTGACAATTAATGGATCACCTGACGCCACATGGGACATTTAAGGACAAGAGACTTCAAATATAGAAATATTATAAAAGTTTTTATCAGCAAACAACAATCTTATGTGCACATCAAAAACAATACAAAGATCTTCAGGAATGTGAGATCTCTGCTCTAAAAGCCCAAGGTGCTTGGTGTTCCCATCAATACCATTGAGCTTTCATTCCAACTTGAGGTTCCTGGTGCGCAGATTTAAGAAAACTTCTGACACTTTGTACATTGTGTATCCAAACTTAAGTGGTTAGACTATATTCACACGGGACAAACTGGGGCGCATTTCGCCGCATATTTTGCGGCGTACTAAGCTCAAATACGAGTAAAATGCGCCCCACTCATTACGGTAATCCACAGTTCTCATAGAGAACTATGGATTACGCTTCCTCTCCCCGGGCGTACAATACGCCGCGGTGGGAAATAATTACGCGCCGCGAGGAATGACAGTCTATGCCCCCCCGCATCGTGGGAGTATGCACCGATCGGCGCGAACTCCCGAACACACGGCGTAACTGCGGAGCATACTATACGCCCTGCAATTAGCCATGTGAACTTAGCCTTACTGTAATGGTTCTTTTAACCAGTGTCAGACTGGGACTCACAAGTGAAGTTGATACTTGGGGCCCACCAATGCAGCTGTTTCTTGGGGATCATTCTACAGCTACTCTACATGACAACACATATTACAGAAATAAAGGGCCACATGTATGAAAACTGTTTAGGTCTAAAACTGACTTTTTTGCCCATAGTAACCTATGGGCAACAAAGTGAGTTTAAGACCTAAACCATTTTCATACATGTGACTCTTTATTTCTGCCTCTCTTCTTTTGCCTTTCTTCCAGAAAAACCAGCCCCAGACCTGATATTCTCATGGGCCCACCAGCTTGAAACACCTTTAAAACGCTCTTTAGATTATTATTCCAAAATGGTGCCATAAACACAATACAGAGGTTTCCTTAATTCATTGGCCATAAAAACCTCAGATCTTATTCTACTACATTTGAGAAGTCAGATCTCTTGTTTCCAATGTACCAATGCCACTTTCCAATATCTCAATGCCATTCGAGGTATACCTAGATATCTAATCAAGTTGAATTTATGGTGTGTTCTTATGTGCTGATAATGCATTATTATTTCTTCTAACAGTCCATAAATTACTGATATATTTCGGATGTAAATACTTAACACATTTATTTAATGTCATAAGTCAGAATAAAAAATGAATAATGCATTTGCACACTATATACCTACAAATAGTGGTATGGATTTTTCAGTATTTATGCCAAGGTTCACCTGTGACTGATGGCACATTCTCTTGGCGGCACGCAAGATTAGCTGTTGGGCTATGCTGTGGGAGCTCTAGGGTGCCCTCTGGTTTTCATCCTTTATTCTCTGTACAGAAATCTGGGTCTTTGCTGTAGGGGACTTCAAGGTTGCTGTCCTCGACTACGGCAACAGCTGACATCCAAACAAAGCACTGGAGGAGCAGATGAAAGGCATAGTTGGGTTTGAAATGGGTCGAGGCAAGTGGCATTTTAGCAAGATTAGGGATGAAGCCAAAGATCAGGACAGGCAGCAATCAAGTAGCCAAGTCAATTCAGAAGCCAAGCACAGTAGAATGAATCATAAAGCAGAATATGCTTGGTTGTGTATTAGGGGAAGTGTACCCAAGACTCAGTGTGCATTGTCATTAGAGGGGTAACAGACTAGCAGTGCACTCTTTAAATCAAAAAGGACCAGCACACTTGCCTAATAGAAGGCAGCTGCAGCAAGACAGGGGTTGGCACAGCCACTTGAACGAGTCACACGGAGTGCCACAGCGAAAAGTGAATGTGGCTCTTGACAATTTATTGTCCATTTTTTGCAGAGATTATACTGGATTAGTAAAACATGACTATATTCGTAAATAACATTTTTTGAATGCCCTAATTAAGGAGTTTTCTAGTATTGTAGGGCTAGAGCCAGCAGTTCACCTTTCCAGCAGTAGATGTCACCAGAACACCAGGGCAGGGAAGAGGAAAAGGAAAAGTCTAGGAAACTGGGGAGGAGGAGTTAGTTCAGAGCAAGAAGAGAGACGAGAGGTTGTGAGAGCGGCAAGGTCCCTGGTCAGCAATAAAAGCAGAGATGGTTATCGCAGTTATTACCCAGTAAGGAGTGCCGGTCAGTGTAAGTGCTGTGAGCATGTGGTATATTAGAGGACATGTGGAGACAGTATGTGGTTGGAGAGGGAGATTCCCATCCCACAGACATTCCGCCAAAGAACATTTAGAAAAAGAGAGATGTAAGATATGGTTCCTCAAGGATCCAGGTTGACTGACATAGAGACATTAAAAGCCTTATGTATGAAAACTGTCTAGCAGTAAGACTGTCTTTGTTGCCCATAGCAACCAATCGGAGGTTAGCTTTTATTTTTCCAGAGCCCTATATGAAATGAAATCTGAGCTGTGATTGGTTGTTTTGGGCAACAAGGATAGTCTTACTGCTAGACGGTTTTCAAACAGATGACCTTTTGTTCCTATATTGCCTTCAAGTTCTCTATAAGTTGATAAATCCAGTTTCAGCAACCCACGTGCTGTGTCATTTGGCCTGGAAGCTCTCCGGTATTATATTATTGCATAAATCATTGAATAATTTTAATAATATCCAGAAAAAAGTGCCCCAGCCTCAAGGGATAGATCAGCCTTACATGAAATAAATTATACACATATAAGTAAGGGGTAAAGAGTAGCAGATAACTGATGTGACCCAGACTTATATGGAATATTCACGGGTTCCATATTTCATAAGTGGTCTTGATACAGTCCATTGGTAAATAACGTCCTGGCCAGAAAGATGGTGTGCCTAACGTACACCCTATAAGAACTCTTCCTACATAACAGGGGTAACGCCCTGAAAAGGGCGCCTCTGTTCCTCATCGGCAGAGCCCTATAAAACCCTGTACCTAAACAACAAACAAGTGCCCAACATATTTCCCCACTTTCCGGTTGTGGTTCTTCAAGGGAACAAAGATAAATGTAACAATAGGATACAAAGAACCCAAGACATGGGTCAATAAAGAACAGGAGTAAAGTTAGTTTTCTCCAATGAAGTAGCTGGTTATCCTGTTATGAAATTACAGCTCAGTCCCATTCACTTCAATAGAGAATAAAGCTGCAATACCAGACACAATCCAAGTACAAGTGTGACACCGTTTCTGAAAGGAAGTAGCTGTGTTCTTCTAAACCTGTACATGTACATTAAATAAAGCAGTAATGCAATGTACAAGTATTCTTTATTCAGTGTTATCTATCTATCTATCTATCTATCTATCTACTAATCTATCTATCTATCTATCTATCTATCTATCTATCTATCTACCTATCTATCTATCTATCTATCTACTAATCTATCTATCTATCTATCTATCTATACAGTATATACTTGAAACAATTATTTTATGCCATAAGTCAGGATAAGAAATGAATACATATAATGTATGTATACATAAAGTTATGTGCAGTATATACACAATAAAATTAACTAAACGTGGCTGCAATGAAATAGCAAACAGACAAAAGATACAGCAGTACCCTAGAAGCACTAATATCTCTCTCTCTCTCTCTCTCTCTCTCTCTCTCTCTCTCTCTCTCTCTCTCTCTATATATATATATATATATATATATATATATATATATAATATATATATACACTCACATTATTAGTACTTCTAGGGTACTGCTGTATCTTTTGTCTGTTTGCTTTTTCATTGCAGCCACGTTTAGTTAATTTTATTGTGTATATATATATATATATATATATATATATATATATATATATATATATATACATGCCTATACTGTATATCCATGCCTGTATATACATATCTCTACAGTATATATTTATAAATTTATAAATATATACTGTAGAGATATGTATATACAGCCAGTAACGAACGGGATAGAACGGGATAGAGACTGTAGGTTTGTCCTTAAGTTGAATTTGTATGCAAGTCAGAACAGGTATATTTATTAAATGTAACAACAGCACAAAATGTATTTTTTCCGTTTTGGATAGTGCAGGGAAGGGTTTTTACATTTGTTTTGCTGTCTGTGCCCCTGTTCTGACGATTTCCCCTAATGTGCTGCTGTGGCATGTTGGCACTTGTCATTCCACAGCTACTATCTGCTGTAGAATATGGAACTACAAATGCCAACATGCCACATAAGTCTCCGTTTTTAACTAGGGGACAGATGTATGTCGGAACGGGGTAAGTCATAGGCAAACTTAAACGCTATCAGTTCTCTATCTATAAAACACTAAAATGTAACTTTTATTATGTATAACTCTTAACCTCTATACACACTATTTAAAAACCTGATTTCTAACCTCACCCTTTAACCCTTTCTACTTCTGAAGGAAGGAATAGCTCCTTTTCTGTTATCAAGTCTGGTGGAGCACCACCCATTAACAGGTAAGCCTTATATATACAGTAATTTACTAACTCCAGTAAGGGATCCCAAGCCTCCTACTTGGGCAGTCGTCCCTAATCTAATGGACACAAAACAAATAAGGCCCCCTTGTGGCACCCTCTGCAGCGGGTGACACTTGTAGACAGAGGTGAGAAATCACAATTTAAAACGTCATGCCTGACCTCCCCAACATGTTTCACCAGCTAAACTGGCTTCATCAGGGGTTAGAGGTCCACCGGTAGATAGATATACTGTATAGATAAGTACAGATTATCATATATAGTTAGATATAAATAGTCATATATAGATAGATGGATAGATAACACTGAATAAATAATAATTTTACATTGCATTACTGCTTTATTTATTCTACATGTACAAATTTAGAAGAACATAGCTACTTCCTTTCAGATGTTCTCCAGGCCAAATAAAATTAACTAAATGCGGCAATGAGAAAGCAAACAGACAAAAGACACAACAGTACCTTAGAAGCACTAACATATGTATATATATCTATACATCTATATATCTCTATCTATCTATACTATATATATATATATATATTATATATATTATTATATATATATATATATAATTATGTATATATATATATTATATTATATATGTATATTTTATGTATATATATATATATATATATATATACACACACACACACACAGTATTATACATATACACCTTATTAGTGCTTCCAGGGTACTGTTGTATCTTTTGTCTGTTTGCTTTTTCATTGCAGCCACATTTAGCTCATTTTCTTTGGACATGTTAACTGTTTTTTTCAACTTCAAATGTTTATCCTCAAAAACGTTTCTAAATGCTGACTATCTATAGGAAATCTGACGTAATAAATGCATAACAAAACAGAAGAATTCCAGAATTCTGAAACATGAGAGTATTCCACCTTATTTTTGGACTGAAGTCAGCTTTTAGTCAACAAATTTAAGCTAAATCCAAGACCAGTGCTCTGCCAAACAAAGATTACTTAATCACTCAAATACTATTTAGCTATTTGTTTTCACTCATAATATTAACCAGAGGAAATTCCCTTGTCCAAGTCCACCATGAGTCTTTATTATCAGGCTGTGAAATGACAGCACATTGAAAATTACAACAATGTTGGTAGGTTGGGGATCACCGCATGTAGCCGTATGTTTGTAATTAGACAGTGTCCATATTGTTTTTGTCTTAATTAACAACAGGATTTGAGAATAAAGCAGAGGTTGTGTATCATGCCGTGTGACTTTCATTAACTGTAAAACCTTTTATTTTCAAACCAATTAATGCACATGAAGGGTTAAACACGGATGTGCGGTGCAGCCATTAAGTTAGAACTGATTCTTATTAACAAGGGTCATTTCAGGACAGTCAGTTGCTATGAGCCCACTGAGATCTACTTAGCGGAATAAAAGTGGGCCAAATTCTATAACAATTGCGTAGACGGGAGCTTCACAACTTAGGGAGAGGGTAGGGACACATCAAATAAATGTTTGGTCATTGTCAGGTTCACAAACTTTTTCACAAAGGTCTGAAGGTAAAATTCTACATAAATCAAATGTACAGTAATAATAATTCAATGTACAGGGCCAAATTTACAAATGTTATATCCATCAAATTCTAATTAAAGAGGTTGTCCAGTTCATCTAAAAATGTAATAATATGCTACTGATGCCAAACTAAAAAAGCCCATACTCACCATCCTCCTCCATCAGTAGTCTATTATTTAATTTTTAGTTGAAATTGAAAACCCCTTTAACCTCAGATGCATTAAATAAAAAAAGTAAAATCATGAAAGTTGGAAATAAAACTAATTTTAATACCAAATTTGGGCCCGTTGTGCACACACCTACATAAACACTGTGGTAGCTTCACATATGGACTGGACAAATACCTCTGTTATTACACTTAAGATTATTTTCAGTGTAATAATTGGCTTTTTTTTATTTTAAAACTTTGTGCACCATGATGTATATGTATATCATGGTAATCTCACTGACACTGGTGATCTCAGTGATATCTAGGACCTTGCCAGTGCAAGGCTTGGACTAACAGCTAATGAAGTTAACAGAGTAGTTGACAGTGAGGAAGGGACTCCAGAAGAGGAAAAGACCGGAATTTTGGAAAGGATAAGTCAGAGTGAGAGCAAAGAAGAGCAAGAGGAAAATAACTGCAGTGGTTAGGTCTGCTGTATGTAAATGTAACAGAGTTGACTATCCATTTTCCTGTCGGTGTCTTAGAATTGGGGAATCAATAAACTGGAAAACCGATTGGAGTAAAAGGACATATCCAGTGGACCCTATGTATGAAAACTATCTGACCATATGAAATGTCCCATTGGCTTGCTGAAATATATTGTCTGCTCCAAGGTAGACAATCATAATATATGGCAGGACGTGATCCACAAGGATCAATTCATACCCAAATTGGTTAAGCGTGCCTGCGATATGAAAGAGCAGGAACATTGAATGCCACAAAAAGATCCCCCAGACCATAATTCTGCTACTATCAGCTTGTGTTTCTCCTGCAATGATTGCAGAGCGTTTGTTCTCTGATGTTTCTTGCCTGGCACACCAACATCAATCCATTCGATGAAACAGAAAATGTGCCTAGACAAGGCAACCCTTTGCCAATCAGCTCAGGCCAAATCCTGATACTGCTCTGAAAATTAAAGCCTTTGCTCTCAATGCAACTTCTTAGCAGAGGTGCAGTGACCATTCATCTGCTCCAGTACCACATAGCTAACACCATGTATGAAGAAGAGAGCTAGTACTCTCGATTACCATCAAATAAACTCAGCCTCTAAAAGGTATTGTCTGATTTCTTCACTCTTTTACTACTTTCTATGGGTAACATGGTACAACATTATACTACCAGGGCCACATACACAGTAGAGGTGGCTGAACCATCGATTTAGACACACATCTGGATGCTTCCTGGTTTATTTTGGTGGTGATCTTCTCCACTGTAGAACCTTGTGCCTTTTCGTAACTGTTTTCACTTTTTACATCAATGGCATGTGGTACTCTGCAGTTTCTATGTCACCATTTTTCTACTCACGATACACTTTCACAACAGCAGCATGTAAACAGTTCACAAACTGCGCAGTTTTAGAAATGCTGCCACTCTTGCACCCAAAGCCATTAATCATCTTTTTTTGCAACTCTGATACATTGCCCCTTTTACCCATGACAGCAATGAGGGATATGCCTATTGCACATATTATATATCCATCAAGCCAACTCACTACTGTACACATGACTTCATTCATAAGCTACGTGCTGCGGGCATTGAAAGTAGGAAGTGGTCATAATATTGTGCCTCAACTGTGTATACATAAAAGTATATAAAGTCTGAAGCCTAGCTTTATGGACAATACGAAAAATGGGAGATGACAATAAATACATTACACGTGGTTAAAAGGTTACCCACCCAGATTTTAAGAAAATATTCATAAATAATGTTAGTCTGGTTTATCTGCAGTAAGCCAGGTGGATCTAGGGGTTAAATAGGGTTAGAAGGTGGCGTTAACTTAGTTTATGATACCTAGTTGACAATATTGGTTGGTTAAGAAATAAATAAAAACACAAACATAAGTTACTCACTAAAATGCATTAACTATATTAGTACATTGTGTGACAGGATACATAGAGGAAAAGTAATAAATCCTGGAAAATACAATTGTTTTTGAGGCTCCTATGATCTAATGAGTTCTAGATTGGACCCAAAGTTTTAGTGATATCACCGACTTGCATTTGGAGGACAGCTTATGGGACTATATTTCATTGGATTTCATAGATACATATATCAAGTAGGATTTGCAGAGTACATGACCAAACCTTTTCTCCTTCCATTTCTCATATTTTTCAAATAGAAATTACACTTTACAGGATTGAATAATAATCTCTCTGGAATGTTATGGATGTTATCATGTATCAAACCTCTTTTTGCCATGAATTTGGCTATTATAGCACGCCTAAGTTTCCTAGTATTTTTAATAAGAATGTTTTAAATTAAAATATTACAAAGCACATGGGTTCTTAGTCCATTAGAACATAGCTTTTAGTCCATATTTGCTGATAAAATTTGATCATATAGGTTTTAGGTTAATTTAGTCATGGGTAATTCCATTTAAAGTAAACCTGTTACATTAAACATGCTGTCAGCATTGTCTAAAGCAGGAGGAGCAAAGAAGATTAACAAATTTGTAGGAAAGAATTCAGTATATCTTGTGATTTTTTTTTTCATCTAAATCCTGCTCATTCTGGGCTTGGGAGTCCAGTGGGCGGTCCAAGTTAGTGACTGACAGCCTTTACTGTGTTAACATGCATATAAAATGTGTCAATCACTGACTAGGAACGCACACTGGACTTCTAAGCACAAAATAAACAGGGATTTAGATTAAAAAAAAATCACAAGATGTACTGAATCCTTTTCTACAAGACTGTTTATTGTCTCAGCTTCTCCTGCTCTATAACATGTTGGTTGCCAATCAGATTGTGTTTTAATGTGATATGGTCCCTTTAAAGAAATTCTTCAACGTTCTGTTTTTTATATACAGTTTTGGAAAAAATTAAGAGACCACTGCTAAATGTTCAGTTTCTCTGATTTTTCTCTTCAATGGTAAATTTTGGGAGAAAAATGTACATTGTTATTTTATTAAATAAACTACTGACAACATGTCTCCAAAATTCAAAGCAATTTTTTTTTTTTTTTATTAGCAGTAAATGAGAAATCTTCAAAATAATAAAAAGAAGCAGCAGAGCTGTCAGACCTCAAATAATGTAAAATAAATTAAGTTCATATTCATTTAGAAACAATAAGACTAATGTTTTAAGTCAGGAAGAGTTCAGAAATCAATATTTGGTGGACAACCATGATTTTTTCATTCAAATTCCTTTTGCTTTATTCCTAGCACTTGTTTTACCATCCAGCTTGTCCTATTGCAAGAGGATTGTGAAGGCCCCAGCAGTGTTTTATATACTTTCCTTCATTAAATAAGATTTGTTTCAGGTGATCACCTAATCAGCAGCAAATTAAGTAGAATGAGGTGGACTTTGGTTGGAATTCAACTGACACTGGAATGGAATGGCTGTCAGACATGTAGAAATGCTGATTTTTAGAAAACTGTGCAGTGGTCTCTTAATTTTTTCCAGAGCTGTATATAAGCAAGCAGCATCCGGGTTACATATATCAAATCTACATATGAATCGTACTTAAGTACGAAGGCTTAATATGTCAGAGCATGCACCACAACTGATTTACTTTAGACCCAGCTAGCAACAGTAGAGCTGACCAATCACTGCTATAAGACACCCAAAGCCTAACTAGGAAGTGTGAGCCTGAAGCTGAAAGTCGCTCTGTAAAACAGCATGGTGAGAAAACCTTTTAGAACTTCTATTCTTGAAAGCATTCGTACGTTGAAACATTTTTTCACAAACCTGTCTAATATTTTTTACAGTACTGTAAAGGGCTGCTATTAGTAATTTCACTGCCCCATGCGGCCAAAGCATCTGGATCCCATCCAATACTAGTTCCAATTGTGCACCATGTTAATGGGCTCATTGTTTTTCAAAGGAGTTTTCTCATCATGCTGTTTGACTAAGTAAAAAGCAGCTTTATACTCATTCTACCTTTGTCGGGCTGTGGGTGGTTCTATAGCAGTGATTTGCATATTTTGCTTCTCTATAACTAGCTGGGAAATTACAAAGACTTAAGTGCAGGAGATTTGATCTTCAGTAAACAAGGCTATATGTGCTCTGAGGAGTGAAAACAATTGCTTATCTGTAAACAACAACTAATCGTGTCAGAGATAATGGGTGACATGTATGATTTTTGGGACAAAGGCGCCATTTTCTTTGCGTACATTTGTAGTGTAGAATGTGCCTGAATCTATGAACCTGTTCTACTGTGGGTCATAGATTTAGTGCTTTCTTGCTACAAACCAAGACCTCTGGCTCAGGTAAACCACTTTTAAAGTGCTCTACCTGTTCTAGCAGTAATGAGCCTGGATTTGTCGATAAAAAGACATACATGTGTAGTTTCATACAGTTGTAGTGCGACACACCTCCAGCACACCCCCCGATCTCAGGGGCATTACAAAGTGCCACAGGGGCTTTGTAATTCACCTAATATTGGAGTGCGCCTGGTTATAAATATGTCGAACGGCCTGCGCCAGTTTTTGGGCTGAAAAGACGCCCGATTTCTGGTGCAGCCCCATGCATACATGTTGCCCAAAGAGTCTACTGTGAGAGGGAGCTCTGTCCATGGTAACATCACTCTCTGCTCTGTCTAATCAGGAGGAAGATAGGGGTGTAATCAGAGAAACCTGTGTGCACTCAGAGAAGATAAAATCTCTATTATTTCATGACCAAAGTAAAAATAAAAAGATACATTTTGATAGCTAATCTTTGTAGTGAGAAACCCTTTTAAATCTGGTCTGGGTCCCTGACAGGAGTACTGCCGTTACTGCTCTGCTGCCACCCCTGCGTCATGTACAGTACATGTAAATAATCAATTATTTTTTCCTGTTGAGAAACATTTGTGTGATTTGTCCAGGCTTAACTGACTTTGCTGGTTACTAAATCATGAAGAAAACAAATTGCAAAAGATCTGCAAGCAAAAGTAGTTTAACTTATTTAACCGGAGAAGAATAGGAAAAGATATCCAAAAGTTACTTAACTAGTCCTGTTCAAACTGTACTCAGTAAGTGGAAACTGATGGGCTCTGTTAATGCCAAGTCACCGTCATGTAGGCCAATGCACAATAATCAGATGCTCCAACAAAAATGGTAGAGTTGCCAAAAAAGTTTATTGCTGCATTAACGCCACTTAAAATATACTAAAGAGCATTCTAAAACTTCTGCATCAAAATACGTTAAAGGTGATAAGATCAAAATTGAAAATTATAGTCACAACCATAAATGCTGTGTTTGATGAGGAAGATACAAGTACTAATAAGGAAAGCGGAGAATTATCATTCATCAGCTGGAAAACTGGGCATAGGGCACAACTTTCTAATGTGGCAAAGATCCAAAATATTAAAGGGGATGTATCGCTTCATCAGTTCGTGTGTTTCAATGTAATCTCAGTTTCTCAGCTCTTCAAATCCAGAGGTGTTTCTTCCCCTCCCAGCTGGGTGTTTCTTAACTGAAAGGGGATGACATCATCCCCCCCTTCACTGTCCGTGTTCGCTCCCGAGTCAGTGTGTCCCCCCCTCTCTGTCTGAGTCCACATATCACTGCGTCGGTCCTCTCCCTATGCAGTCTTATTTTGTAAGAGCTGTTTGTTTACATACATGCATTCAGTCTAGACAGCCTTCTATGAACTCAGAGCACTGATCTCTTTTCCTCTCACAGCTGGAAGTTTGTTACAGTTGAATCCAGTCTTCTATGAACTTATCCAGAGCAGCACAGATCTGTCTCCGTTCTATGTTTACAAGCAGCAGCACTAGGCACCGAGGCACAATCATGCGTTTTTCTTATTATAGAAGCAGCTGCAGTGTTAGTGTGGAGCTCCTGGCTGTGCAGAGTGAAATGTTGCCGGCCCCTTATTCTGAGTGAGAGAGGCAGGAATGCACGCTTTTGTGAATACCACTGGGGCGGGGATACAGAATGTAAATTGGTAGAGCCATTAGCCAATGAAATGAAAGGAGGTGGAATCTGACCGGCACTGGGGAACAATGTTTACAGAAAACGAAGATAAGGGAGACAGTGAAAATAAGACAGCTTTGCAAATGATATCCAATTGCAAAGTTGCTTGTTTTCACTGTCCCCTTATTCTGGACACTATTTAATGTAATAATACAACCCCTTTAAGTGAAAGTGACCCTTCAAGAGGTAGTCCCATCACTCAACTTCCTGGCTGCTGGCAATTTGTCTTAGACTGCAGTGAACAGAGTTCAGCTCTTTCCTTTCCACCGGAATTTCAAATACAGGTGAGTGAGTGTGGTCACGTGTATTTGGAAATACAAAGAAATTAATGGAAAGAGCCTTACATGCGCGGCTGCTTATCTGTTCTTTGCAGCTGGTGACTAGTTTTAAAAGGAACCTGTCACATTTAACATGCTCTCAGACCTGCTGGTTGTTGGCATGTTATAGAGCGGAAAGAGCTGAGTACATTCATATACAGTTTTGTAGGGAAGGATTCAGTAGAAGTTGTATTTCATTCATTTTAATCACTGCTTATTCTGGGTTAAGGAGTCCAGTAGGCGGTGTTATCAGTGACTGACTACCTTCCTTGCATGAGTGTGCATATAAAAATACCAGACAATCTCTGATAAGTCCGCCTACTGGACTCCTTAAAGGTGTTTGCTCACTATGAAGATTAGCTTTTAACACGTAGACTATTTCTAAATACATTGCTTAGTTGATATTGCTTTGGTTAGGAGATAAAGAAGATTTTATTTCCTACACAAGTTTCTCTGGTTACCAACCACCACTCCTCACCTCTCCCTGACAATCTCTTATCTGTTTTTGCTCTAAGCTGCCATGGTGACATTTACTGCAGAGTCCTATCTCTAGCTACTGACTTTGTTTACTACTAGGGGTTGTCTCACCATGCTGTTTCACAGAGCCATAGGCAGCTTCAGATTTATACTTCCTCACATTTCCTGGTTAGGCTGTGGGTGGTTTTATAGCAGTGCTTAGCATATCAGCTCTATATTCCTCGCTCTTCTAATTGCAGTGATATGACTGTCAGAGATGTAATCTATAGCCGTATTGAGGGTTAAAGAGCTCAAAGTAAACAATCAAAAGTAACTAATCTCCTTTGTTTGTTAGAGATAACACACTCTTTTCCAAGGCTGCCATCCATGCTGGTGACATCACTCCCTGCTCTCTGTCTAATCAGAAAGGGAGAGCAGATCGGTTACTGCAGAATCCTGTGTTCACTCAGAGCAGATAAAATCTCTGTTATCTCCCGACCAAGATAATATCAAACGAGGACTGTATTTGGAAAAAGTCTTGATTCAATGTTCCCTAAATGTTGAAACCTAATCTTTGTAGTGAGACAACCACTTTAGGTAAATGAAAAGCTTTAGAGATCTTGAACACGTTTTAAACCTCCTGCAGTCATGTCAGTGTAAAAGGAATAGCCAGGAACAGCAAAGCTGATATGTCAATCATTCCTATACACTTGTCCATAGCCTGAATAAGATGTGTGAGTCAAAAGCTGTCAGAGTCTCATTGATACTACATTTTGAAAAAAAAAACCTTTTAACCCCGAATAAGCTGGGATCAAATGAATAAAATACAAGTTCTACTGAATCGTTCCCAACAAAATTATATATCAATCTGATCAGCTCCTCCTGCTCTATAACATGCAACCAGTTGGTCAGATAGTATCCTTAAAGTGAGAGGTTCTTTGTAAGTGGCTGCAGCAGAAGAAATAAAAGTTCTGGATTGGCCATTACATTCTTCCAACCTCAAAATCATTGAGCCATTTTGGGGAGAATAGGTCAATTCTTGGTAGACAACCAAATAATCTACAGGATCTGGAGGCTTCTTGCCCAAAAGAATCAACAACTTTACCTCATGAGAAAGCAAAGGACCTTGTTAACAACTATAACAAAAGACTGCAAGCCATCACTAAGGAAAATGAAGGCAAGGCACTAAATTAAATAATAAGGATATACAAACTTTTGAACAGTACCACTGTACTATTTCCTTTAGTGCTATGGTTTGTCCAATGATTAAAAAAATTTCTATGTGACCACTGACATCTACTTATCCTACAAATTCTGCCTGGGGTATGCAAACTTGCTGCATCAACACAGAAATAAAAAAAGTTATACTATCCAAATATCTAAGGTACATAAACAAAAGATGTGTCTGTTCCTTGAGGCCAAAATGTCTGGGTCCTCAAGGAGTTAAGAAAATAGTCATGTTAAAAATTATACTAAACAGAAAAATTTGAAAATATTTCTGCGGTTTCAAGTGGCCATTAGAATCCATCTACCTGACACCTACCGATCTGCACTCAGTTAATTTACTATTTATTACTACTTAAGAGAGATTACAATCCATCATTGGCATTCCATTATTGAACAGTAAATCATGGCTAATGTTGTCAAATGTGTTGAAATGTTAGCCCTGTGTTTTTAGGAATTGAACTAAGATTTTACCAGTAAACATAAGAATGTCATATTATTTTTTTGATTTCCAATATATTCTACCTTTAGGTAAAGCTTAAAGCAATAATTACAGAAAACAATAGATCACAATCGGGCTAAGAAATCAAAGAGCACATCACAGAAATCAAAAGACAAAACCCACTCTAAAAATTCACTTTTACTTCATTAATGTTAAAAACCATCCAATATGTCATGATTGTGCCTGACAAACCCCCGGCTTTTGGCTCTGGTCGCCGTCCACGGCCGGAACGATGTAAACCATGGTTTTTAACGTAATACCTTGTATTCTTATTCACTAGTGTGAATTCTGTCTTGCAACTCTGTGGGACTAATTGAATTCTGGCCAATGCCCGTGGTCTGGAATTCCAGTACTCTATGGGTTAACCTGGCTCCTTGCTCCTGGGTGATTGACAGTTTTGTCTTCCGTTTCTACCACCTATTGCCTTTGTCCTTAGTTTTCCAGGCAGGTATTTAAGGGCTGTTCTGTCTCCTTCCTTTGCCTGTCATACTGGTCTGTTTATGCCTATAACTCGCCCTCTGTTTTCTGTGCCTTCCTGGTTACCTTACTCAGCTTGTTTCACATTTATTCTTCTGCCTTCTGACTTTGTACCTCGTTCCTGTTAGTTACTGACTCGGCTTGCCTGACTTTCCCTTATTGTGTTTTGTATTGTTTGTCTGCGTCTTGTGTTTTCACGCTATTCAGTATAGCGCTCAGTCTTCTGGTTGGGGCCGACCTATTAAGTAGTCGGGCACCCCAAAAGGCAAGGACAGGGGTCGGGACCAGTGTCAGGGCCTCACACTGTCTGTGTCTGTTAGTGCGCCCCTGACTGGTCCCTTACACAATATCATCGAAACACAGCACAAATAATTTAATATCAAAGTGCTCACGGTATTCAATATACCAAGTTGAAAAATTGTATCAGTGTCTAGAAGGGGTTTACTATACCTTTCAAGTACTCCTCTAGCCTTTACACTAGTATACCCTAGTGTAGGAGGAGTATCGCCCCACAAAGGGCGGCCCCGCCTCTTGGTGGCTTACCCTAAAAATCCCTAAATTTATTGATAAGTATGCACATAAAGTTAAACCCCATTAAGGCCTAGAGAAGATATCACAGAACACCAAAGAGTTATACAAAATTAGAACAGTCGTCCTTCTTATCCATTAAAAAAAGATGCATATACATATAGTATGTCAGAAAGATGCATAAATGAATAGCATCAACATCATGACTGCCATAGGTGTAACTTTAGGGGGGTACGGAGGGGACTGGTCCCCCCACTTTTTTCTGGGTGGGGGATGGTCCCCCCCACTTTTTAGCCACTTCAATTAAAAAAATCCACATGAAAGCATGACAATACGATAAGTGGGGAGAGCAGAGCACAAAGGAGGAAGAAGTTAACCGTTTGCCTCCTATTTCTGTGCATCTTGGGGGGAAAGAGTAGGTCGCAGCCTCAAGTGTCAGGCAGAGTGAGAGCAGCACTGATTGGTAGAGCAGGAGTCAGCAGGGGCTGCTTTGCCAATCAGAACGCTCCTCACAGTCCAGCACACTCTGTATCTGGGGCTATATCTTTCCCTCCCACTGTATACCACTTCACCTATGCTCAGCCCTCATCAGAGAAGAAGGAAAGCTCTTGCCGAATTCCATTTGCACCAGACTACAGGAGACAGGTAAAAAGGGGACAAGGGTGCCAGGCATGTGCCTGTGAGTAGGGTATGTACTGTATATTTGAGATGTGTATATACTGTACAGCCATGTGTCTAGCTATGTCACTTCTTCCCTGAACTTACGCGCCGGGGAAAATGAAAGTAACTGGGGCCGGCCCCACAGCATTTTAGAAGTGCGGACTGGCCAGCGCGTACTTCTAAAACACCCGGCATATAGCAGAGTGCACAGTATGCCCCGCTATATGCCGTGTGAACATACCTTAAGGGTAAATTCATGTAGAAATGAATGCTGATTCTGGGACGGATTCAGTGCTGGATCTGCCTCAGAACCGGCCTCCAATCCGGCAGGAAACTGATTTACATTATACACTATGTAAAAATAGTGTCGTCATTTAGATTACATTGATTTTGTGCTAGTCTTTTTGTCATGTGCTATCAGTGCCTACAAATAATTCTTTGAAGCATTTTACACACTAACAGCACTAATGGATAGGAGGCAGAAATCTGCCTCAGGCAGTCAGGGGTCGTTTGCTCATCATAAGTGGCGAAAAACCATCATGTGAACCCACCCTAAGTGTGCAGTGTGTCTGTGTTCAATATATATATACATACACAAAATTTCTGGGGTACCTTGTCTAATGTCTCTGGGGTACAGTATGTAATGTAATCTCTGGGGTATGGTGTAATGTAATCTCTGAAGTATAGAGACGCCTTAACAGCACTATGGGACATTGGCTTAGTAATGAAGGGGGCCCTGCCTAGACACGTGAACTCCCACCCAGCCGTGCCTCTAACCACCTCCAAGCACACCAATATCATCATAACACCTACGTTGGGACATGTAGGCAGTCATTAAAACTAACTGGCAGTGAGGGGTACCAATGGCTCCCTGCTCTGCCATGGATTTTAAGTGTTTGTAAGTCCTAAAAAACACACAAACAGTCAAAGAATCAGCTCTTACCCAGGGATCCAGAGCATATGTCCATGCATTCAAAACCTGAGGCCCATGTGTTTGTGGCTCCCCTGGGCAACTGCCTAGTATGCCCAATGGAAAAGATGGCCCTGTGTAATGTCATCTCTGGGGTATGGTGGAATGTTATCTCTGGGTACAGTGTGGAATATAATCTCTGGGATATGGTGTTTAATGTAATCTCTGGGGTACAATGTGTAATGTAATCTCTGGGGTACTGTGTGTAATGTAATCTCTGGAGTACAGTGAGTAACGTAATTCATTTCTAGGGTTCAGTGTGTAATATAATACATTTCTTGAGTGCAATGTGCAATTCATTTCTAAGCTGCAGTTAGTAATGTCATTTCTGTGGCTACTATGTGCAATATAATTAATTTCTGCAGTGCTGCGAACGATGTAATTTCTGGTGTATGGTATGCAATAAAATAAATTTTAGGGTACAGTATGTGACATAACTGATTCCTAGGGGTACAGGGAGATTGGGTTCTTTTATTTTCCTCATTCTGTTGTAACAAATTTAATGGAGTAGTGATGGGTGATGGGAGGGGTTAAGTGAAATTTGCTGAATTGAGCAACATTTTTTATTTCCATCTAGAGGGGGTAATATTATAGGTGGGCTGGTTCGGTTTCATTGCCAGGGCTGCTTTTTAGTCCCAGTCCAGCTCTAAACTTCAGTAATTAGAGAGCCACTCAGAACCTTACGGATTGCACCAAAAGTGTCTGCCATAAGGACTCCGCCCGAACCTGCTGGGGGCGCTCACAGCGCTCCCTCAGACTGTCTAGCTGGGTTAGAGGGGGCCGCTTCACTGCAGTGAGAGGAGGGGAGAGAAGGGACGGGAGGGAAAGTAAAGGCGAGTGAAGGAGGGAGGGATAGGAAGATAGGAGATGAGTGGGAAAATTGCCCCCCCCACACTTTTTGAACCAAAGTTGCACCCCTGCTGACTGCCCTCACAAGGTACATTCCTTATTCTTCTTATCTATTCAAAAGGATGCATAAATATCACAAGATACATAAATCAATAATTCCATCATCCTTACTGCCCTTGAGAGGTGCATTCCTTGTTACCCGACGCGCTTCCCCCGCTATTCATCCAGGAGGAAAAAGCCATAACTGGCGAAGGAACTGACCAGCATCAGTGTGTGGGAGAATGGGCCAGCCACATTGTGTTTACTCAATAAAATCATATGCGTGATTTATAATTGTAAAGTATTCTGTTGCATTCTGCTGTTTGGCCACAAGATGTCACTGTTTCCGGTTTCTGGTGTATGCAAATGAGATATAACTGTCATTGATAACTGACACAAGAGACAACAGCCATTTTGTGTGGCAACAGGATTAGACACAGAGAGATCAGGAGTGGACAGACGCTGGGCGAGGATCCCACTCAGCTTTTCTGATTCTGATTCCTGAACTGTGAGCTGCCCTAGAGTGAGAGAGAGGAATCTAGCTGTCTAGATTGATGCTGTTGGTGAGGAAAGCCCCATGACAGAAGGGACGTTCTGCAGGAGACAGAGAGAAGCATCCACCATTTTGGATGATCGACTCCATCGGTAGGGATCAGCAACTCTGAGCAGTGACCGTCTGCAAACCCAGGGTACACCCAGAACAAAAGCGTGCACGCCAACGAACCCAGGACTGTTTGGCAGGCCTGTAGTTAGCTAGTTAAGGCAGGTTTGGTTTCAGGACATGAGTGTTAATCCAAGTACACCTTCTGATTCGGGACTTTGTAGAGGGCTTGCTATAGCACTGTCATTTATGCGACTGGTCTGCATGTGAGAGAATCTGTATTATATGTATATATCTGGGGATAGCGGGTAGAGTTGGTTAAGTTGTAAGTTGCTGTGCTGCACCGCGAGCGCGTCTTTGAACAGCACCACACACGATCGTTCATGTTTTTGTATGGTGTTAAAATGTAGAGGGTTTCGGCCTTTCTGAACCCCGTGGGTAGGTAAACTTATCGTACATCCTGAGGACACTTGGCGATGCGCTGTGCAGCACAGAGGTCTCGGTCACAACTTTGTACATGTGTGTTTGGGGAATTTGTTCACCATACTTTCCTGAAAAGTTAAGTAAATTACACTGTTGATGAACTGGTGTTGTAGTCGTTTTCTTTGTCCGTGACTTCGCTGTATTCAGGAAGCCTACCTCGGTGCTCAGCTTACAAGTGGATAGTGGAGGAAGATATACCTCCACTAGCCTAAAGCACAAAAATGCTTCTTTATGAGTATAGCACCCCAAGGCACCTTGCATATTACCACGTTTTATACTACTTGTCTGCATTATATTGTTAGATTTAAGCAACTTTCTTGGGTATGTGTAGGCAATTGGGATTCCTGAAAACAGGGGAAGCAAGAGGCCATGACTCTCTCTTCAAATAGGATGGAACAATTGCTTGAGGCACAGATGCACAGACAAAATGTTCCTGGATAATGGTTCCTATACCAAGACCTTTTTAATCCACTGGCAACATACAATAGCTACAGGCTTCTCTAACAAAGTTAGGTGTGATTTGTTCTAAAATGCTCTAGCATTTCGAAGAGAACACAGGCTGAAATTGAGATTGGCAGAGAGAAGTGTCCAAAAGTCGGCACTTCTGGCTGTGACCAAGGACCGGACCATGGTCTGAAATGCGTAAGCGTGCATTTATTGTTTCATGACTTTTTAAAGGCTACAATAAAGTTTATTGACTTTTAAGGATGATGGGACTACATTGTTTTGTCAGATTTTAGATACTTTCATCGGCTAATAAATAATCAGCCTAGTTTGAGCGCTCTCTGAAACAAGCACTGAGGAGATCATAACAAACATATGGAGTGGTAAGCACCATAGTCCATTCTCTGGCTGTTAGTTTGTTATGGACAGAGAGAAGTGCACTGCCCCAAGCAAAGGAGTCCGATGGGTGACTTCTTCCCACCTGGTTCAGCTAAACTCTAATCTCTCTCCATATGCAAAGCAAGGAGAGACCTGTCAGTTGAGCTGAGCCAGGCGGGGAGGAGTCATCCATTGGACTCTTCAGCTTGGGCTTGTGTGTCTCAAAGTGCCTGACTCAGTTTTAGAGTGTGTTCTCCAAAATATCATAGTGTTTCAGAGTACAACACACCTACTGTGTTAAGAAACCCTTTGGCTTTTTCATGCTGTCCGTGGTAGGGTCACCTGTAAATACAAAGCCATCTTTCTAGACTCATGGCACATCCGATATATCAGCCTCTAATGGCCTTTGACTATGCCTTGGCCTATCAGTCTATTGAAAAGTTTGTTGGAGCCTTTTCTATGCTCATGACAGAACAAAGGCACTGTCTGATTTACAGAGTTTCTCAGAAGGGTGTGGCTTTTCAAAAGAAAAAGGTAATAATGAGGAAAAGGGGTGTGATTTAACATACAACTCTCAAAAAATGCACCAAAATGTTTATTATTGATGGCACAAACTAAGGCAACTTATAAATTATGTAAAGTTAGACTAGACAGTCTAAATATGCACCAGGTTTATCATACAGTGTTATACCTGCCTGGCACTGTCTAGTCTAATTTTACACTAAGTATTGGACACTATAAATTAATCAACCCCAGTGACTGTGTTTTAATGAATATTGGTTACAGTGGGAACAGTTAACAGGAAGGAATGTAATTTTGCATAATAATGTAAATATGTAGTAAATGTCATTCAAGGTGGTTGAAGTGGTTATCTATCAACATCAGGCTAAGTATCTTATTAAAGGGATCTACCACAGAGGTAGTCCCAAGGACTTAAGTTTTTATTGTATGTTATGTTAGGGGAAAACATTCTTTTAGACAAGGTAAAGCCTGAATTTGAATATCTGGTGAAAGAAGAGAATGTTTTATTGAAATGACTTGCATGCCTGAAACATCTCTCTATACTATGAAAGAAGTGAAGCCTCACATCCTCTGGGTGAATAAGGACACTTTGTTGGGAAATCAGGTAACATTTTACTTGCAATTTCTTTTTAGACTATCCCACTGTAAAGGGGCAATTACATAGTTACATAGTTTGTAAGTCCGAAAAAAGACAAGGGGCGACATGTATGAACGGGATTTGCGCCTGTTTTCTGGCGTATTCTGCGGCTCACAGGCCCGAATCCCCTGTCGCACGCAGGGATGTGGTGTTAGGCGCAGCATTCGCCACTTTCAGATGCGCCTCACATGAAGGGGCGTGCAATGGGCGCGGTGTGGGCGTTCTGGGGCGGGACGCGGTGCGTTCGAAAACTCCGAGGCATGTATGATCGCGGGTCGGAAAAGTGAGGCGCATTGCAGCGCTCGGCAGCTCCGACAGGCAGACCTAGTTGATTCTGGTCTAAATGATCCGGCGGAGTCGAATTGAAGTGAGAACGTAACATGAGAGGAAACATATAGAAGATCGCAAAAGAAATCTCGGCTCTCAGCGCCGTGCAGCATGGAGTATGATTCCAAAAAAAACACTTTTATTAGGTGTAAAACATTTTCAGAAAAAGAGCTCAAGCCTTCCAAAAAAAAACCATAAAAAAAATCATTTTCCAAAAATCTAGAACGGCGCAACATCAGGAATTTGTATCTTGGAAATTGCCGGGAAATACAGTAATTCAAATTCTGTAAGCGCTTCTCATTGGTCGGCAGAAATCAGCCAATCAGAATAGGAGTGACAGGGACCCATTATAAGCTATGGAGAAGTATTGACCAATCAAATGCAAAGGCGGGACAGTTCAAAATACAGTAAAAAAGGCAGAAAAGAGCTGATTGGTTGAGCTTGCGGGGGCTTGGCAATCCTGGCCAATCAGAATAGGAGCGACAGGGACCCATTATAACCTATGGACCAATCAAAATCAAAGGCGGGACAGTTCAAAATACAGTAAAAATGCAGAAAAGAGCTGATTGGTTGAGCTAGCGGGGCTTGGCTATCTCGGCCAATCAGAGCGCAAGCTACTTTGTCCCATTGTAGTCAATGGAGAGATGGGGGCAATGAAATCTCGGCTCTCAGTGCCGTGCGGCATGGAGTATGATTAAAAAAATCGTTCTTATTAGGTGTCAAATATTATCTGACACCTTTATTTTCGTTAGCCAATGATCAATAGTATGGGTGTAACGAAAATTAGGAAATAAAAATTAATTTATTGAATTAATATTTTTTTTTTTCGTTACCCCCATATTATTGTTCATTTTATATACAAATCGGTACAACTTTGGGAGTATTATCATTAGATTTCGGCCATGTACAGTTTTATTATAGATTGCATTAGAAAACCCATAAGAGCATCGCTCGCTCTCCCATTGGTCCAAATAACCGCGGCGCTTTTAACTTAGCCAATCACAAACAGAGTTCGCTCTGCATTTCTTTTCCCCATAGAACTCTATGAGATAAGTAGCTCACCTGCTGATTGGCTAAGCGGGACGAGCCCCTCTTCCCCCCAACCAATCACAGTACTAGAATATTTCCCATAGACAGTAATAACTTTTAGGGTGCCCTTCTATCGCGCCCTTCTTTCTCCACTCAAAATAGACGCACTACATATGACTGATGGATTCATATCTGCCGCCTGGGTTCAACCAATCAGCTCTTTTCTGCCTTTTTACTGTATTTTGAACTGTCCCGCCTTTGCATTTGATTGGTCCATATTTCTCCATAGCTTATAATGGTTCACTGTCGCTCCCATTCTGATTTTCTGGTTTATGCCGACCAATGAGAAGCGCTTACAGAATTTGAATTACTGTATTTCCCGGCAATTCTCTATATCGTAATTCCTAATGTAGCGCCGGTCTCGGCGACAAACGCGTTGTTAGGGATTTGATTGATGTCTGTTTATAAAAGGTTTCAGCTCTTTTTCAGATAATATTTGACACCTAATAAAAACAATTTTTTTAATCATACTCCATGCCGCACGGAGCTGAGAGCCGAGATTTCATTGCCCCGATCTGTCCATAGACTACAATGGGACAAAGTAGCTCGCGCTCTGATTGGCCGAGATAGCCAAGCCCCAGCTAGCTCAACCGATCAGCTCTTTTCTGCATTTTTACTGTCCCACCTTTGATTTTGATTGGACAATACTTCTCCATAGGTTTTAATGGGTCACTGTTGCTCCTATTCTGATTGGCTGGGATAGCCAAGCCCCCGCTAGCTCAACCAATCAGCTCTTTTCTGCATTTTTACTGTATTTTGAACTGTCCCACCTTTGATTTTGATTGGTCAATATTTATCCATAGGTTTTAATGGGTCACTGTTGCTCCTATTCTGATTGGCTGGTTTCTGCCGACCAATGAGAAGCGCTTACAGATTTTGAATTACTGTATTTCCCAGCAATTTCCAATATCCAAATTCCTGATATAGCGCCGTTCTTGATTTTTGGAAAGTGATTTTATTTATTTATTTTTTAGTACTCCATGCCGCACGGACATCTTTAATGATTTCTCGCTGTTTTCCAGCCTGTCTCGAATCGGAATACGTGTTAGGCGCAGTCCCTTCTGCGCCTAAGTCCCGCACTGCGCCTCACGCACTGGCGAGGCGCGGCGGACTTTTCCCCGCATGTATTAGCGCACCTCCTCGGACGGCGAATCTCAGGCGCAGTCCCGCACTGCGCCTAAGTCCCACACTGCGCCCCACCCACTGGCGAGGCTCGGCGGACTTTACACCACATGTATGAGCGCACCTCCGGTGCCGACATACATGAGGTGCAAATTTTGCCAGAAAACTGGCGAAAACGTGCGCTCCGACGCGGCGAGATTCATACATGTCGCCCAAGACCTCCATCCAGTTCAGCTTGTTGTGCTAAAGTGTTGATCCAGAGGAAGGCAAAAACCCCCATGAGGTAGAAGCCAATTGTCCTCATTTAAGGGAAAAAAATCCTTCCAGACTCCAATCTGGCAATCAGAATAATCCCTGGATCAACGACCGCTCTCCAGAATCCTAGTCACTATAACTTGTTATATTATTACACTCCAGAAATGCATCCAAACCCTTTTTGAACTCTGTTATTGAATTCACCATGACAACTTCCTCTGGCAGAGAGTTCCACAGTCTCACTGCTCTAACAGTAAATAATCCCAAAAACAATGCAAACCCACCAACAGGACCAAGACCACAAAGTAAAATAAATATTTTATTGAATCTTGGTACACAAACAAAATAAAAAAAAATAGATTCTACAGTACACACCCACATGGAAACAGCACCAACCCAACCAACTGGACAAGATTAGAAAGTAATCATCTCATTAAATAAATCTGGAAAAAAGTCACAACATAGTATGACATATACATATGTAACAATAAACATATACTTCACCTAGTACTATAGCCAAAGGTGTGCTGGGGTGTGTTGCATATGCTTTCTCAAGAGAAATGAACAAAGTATTACAGCAGCAACATCAATTTAAAAAAAAAATAAATAACCCTGACTCTATCTTTGACTTTCAGCATTTTTATGCGACTTTCACCAAAAATCATTTAGGCCCAACCTGAAGCGCTCAAAATTAGTTCACATTTGTCTTTGACTCAAATCTGAAGTCACACAAACCAATGTGTGATACTTGTTCACAGTGTTCTAGTCTTCCCTGCACTGTGTGCTGGTCATCAGTATTATTGCACACTCTTTCTCCCTACCAAAAACCTCTCAGCTACTTAGAGATTTCTATAACTGTTGACTGTACATTATTTTATTTACTTTGCCACTGTTTAATTCTGCTGCTTTATGCACCTGCTTGTGGGTGCCTAGAGAAAAATATGCTTAATTGTGACTGCGATAGTTGATTAGTAGGGGTATTTGTATTTTGGACATTCATGGTATATCCAGAGGAGATATCATAAGTAATAGATGCAGGTTCAACCACTGTGACCCCTAGCTATCTATAGAATGAGGGTCCTCTTATGCTTCTAAGCCTAAACCCAAAACCCACCCCTACCCCTATTTTTGTTCATGCAGCAGCCACAGTGAATTAAAAAGTGAGTGCCCATGTGTAACTTTCTCAGTTCACTTTAATAGGAAATCCAAGAAGTTTTCACAATTTGGTTTAGATTCCAGAGGTGGGACATGCATCTATCATACATTAATGGAATATCTCGGATATGTTGTAAATGTAAAGATGGGAAAATATCTATAAAAACATTGCCCAGGGACCTCCTTCAATCTTTCTGACCCTTTATCTAGTTACTACAGAATATATTTAACAAATCTGTAATTTAAGCTCAAAAAAATTCAATGAGTTAAAGGAACCACACATTCATCAAGACATGCTCC
The DNA here is from genome assembly GCA_025379985.1 of Phyllomedusa bahiana. Lineage (NCBI taxonomy): Eukaryota > Metazoa > Chordata > Amphibia > Anura > Hylidae > Phyllomedusa > Phyllomedusa bahiana. Next base: position 43,991 of record JAODAL010010616.1, read on the forward strand.
TCTGGCTCATCATGTCCTCTTCATAAGCACTCCTTGGTTTTTCCAACCGTATATAATTTGAATTAAACAGAACATCTCATTATTTTAGTTACATCATAAGTCCTTGATTTACCCTTTCCATTTATGTTCATACATTGCACAACTTAACTCCCATCTCTATCTACAATATCTTTATAAAACTTCCTCCCTGCTTTACATAGGATTTTTATGTTCCACGATATTCATCCTATTGTTATTGGGTTGATTGTTCGTGATCCTTGTTTTATTATTTTGACTATGCTTTGGAAAATATTTCCCCACAAAGTGACAGGTTTAAGCAGCAATCATACTCAATGAGGATATTATTGATATTTTCGATTGTCCAGCTTGATATATGACCAGATAATTCTGGGTATACATTTTTGTGTTCTAACTTTTTTCAGTTTGACTAAGTCATATATGAAGAATCACATACAATTAAATGACTCATTTTTGTATTTGTTTTAGACAACTTCCTTCTCTGCAATTGCTGCAATCATAATAATACTGTGCATTGGCTGTAGGGTAGGGCATCTCTATGACTCATTCCATTATATAACTCTTATGACCTTTTCTTATGGCCTACACACAAATAATACAGATTTTTTGGGTGCGGAAGCAACATATAAGAATGAAAATATGATGAGTATTAAGCTACAATGTATCACTGAGACATCCACTAGAAAGCAATAATATACTAAGCCCAGATCACTTCTGATAATGTGTGTATAGCAAGTGAGTTTTATGTGATGCATATACAGTATTAAATTTGTCTTTTAGTAAATAATGCTCTTTTATTGAATAGTGAAAGTGTTAGAATTTTCTAATATGCTTTTGGACACTTTCCTTATGGATTTTAGGATCTTAGCAGTCAATGTATGAGATCTCTTATATTTACATATAGGTAATAAAAATCTGTTAATTATGAAAAAGATATACAGCTCAAAATAAGGGAAAGGTCTGATATCTTTACTATAACAAACAGGTGACAGGTTCTCACCCTATGAAAGCAAATTCTAATGGACATAATAACCACCGGATTGAATAACAAGAGGAATTAATACACAAAACATATTAGAAAATTATATTAGAAAAATATTCTTTTTACCCTCATAGCAATAATTATAAAAATGTGATCTCCCTGTTGCCACCACAATGGGCTGATCTGTACACAGCTTTTAAAGCAGATGCATACAAATAACTTTCCTTGTGATGGCAACAAATACGCAAGATGTGAGTCTTGTTCTGTAATGAAACAGCACAGTAGTCTTATAGAACATATTAGCATTTATACTCCTAGCTCCGCAGAGGAACAATGTATACCCTATATACCTGAGAATAAGCCGACTTTTTCAGCCCATTTTTTATGCTGAAAACGCCTCCCTTGGCTTATACTCGAGTGTATATGTTATACAAGTTCTATGTATCCAAAGTACAACTCACCTCAGCCGAAAGTGCTGGAGTGTGCTTCCAGGACTTGTGATGATGTCACATGGAGGGGGGAGTCATGTGATGCTGCTCAGAATTCTGCTGTACTGGTTGTGATCACTGCTAGATGAGCTGAAGCAGAGCTGTGTGTGTGTTATATGTGCGTGTAGCAGAGCCTTATGTGTGTAATATGCATGAAATTTAGCTGTGTGTGTAATGTGGCTAATTACTGGGGACAATCATTTCATGCATCATGGCACCAAGTCTTCTAGTTGTTGCTCTTTGCTAGGGCTGTCTGTTCTTGTTAATGAAGGGGCATCATTTACTTATTTGCTGCATTTCCTACCCTAGGCTTATACTCGAGTCAACAAGTTTTCCCAGTTTTTTGTGGTAAAATTAGGTGCCTCAGCTTATATTCGGGTTGGCTTATATTCGAGTATATATGGTATATAACATCAGAAATAAATTATAACTGTATGATATCTAGTAGAAGAGAGGGTAATAGAACAACTGTTCATACTAAATAGGCAAATTCTGATCAACCTCAAGAAGGGTTACATAGAATAAATATTGTTAGGTGGGAGTCCATTTTATTCAAAATTAAAGGGCTTTTCCAAGACTTTCCAAAACCTCCCAACCACCTCCCACTGTGATAAAATGAACTTATACTTACCTCTCCCATCACTACTGTTTCAACGCTGCCAGAACTCCAATGTTTTCCCTGGGTCCCTCACTGATGACATCATTGATGGATCACATGATGCTATCGCCAATCACTGATCTACAAGGTCACATGCTATACAAGCAGATTGGTTGTAGCATCATATGATCCATGAACATGATGTCATCAGTGAGGGACTAGGGGAAGGGGACACTGGAGCTGTAACAGTGCTGGAACGGTGGTGATAGGAGATGTGAGTATGGGTTAATTTTCTATCTTACCAAATTGAAAAGTAGGAGGGAGATTTTAAAAGTTTTTGAAAACCCCTTTAAGAGATAATAGGAAGAGGCAACTAACATGATGGATTTAGTCTGTCACTTTATCTGGCTCAAGGTCAAATGAGCAATTTACAAATTATATTATGATATTGAACATGATTTTAATGCTTTATTTATTTTTATTCTTTAATAGCCAAAACCAGCAGAGGATTATAGAAGAAAAGTGAAAAAGAAAAGACTAAACAAAAACATACAAAACAAGGCGTGATCGTTTTCAATAGGAAACCTCCTTCCAAGAGCTGAGGACATATCTGACTGCCAGTGTCACTGTTAAATTGGGTATGTTTTGCTATGTTGTTTATGTTTTAGAAAAGTTGCTCAGAGATCGGAAAAAATGTGGAAACTGTGCCTGCCTGTGCTGTAATCATTTTAAACATTTTTTTATTATATAATTATATTGATCCAGATCTCATCTCAGCTCTTTCACACAGGTTTTCTTTTAGGACTGATGAACACATAACTTTTGTGGTGTTTTTTGGCTTGTTCAAATTTAAAAAAAAATAAAAAATCCTTACATTTAATGGTCAGAAAGGGCTGCTGGAAATCACTTTCTGTTTTGGGACAGGAGCTTCTTTGGGTCATGTACTATATATGCAATGTACCAGAAAAAAAGAAAATGGAGCTGATTATTCTGGTGCCCAAAGAATCAGCTTATCATGGCACATGTAGGAGCAGTACAGGACATGTAGAACGGCACTGTACTGATGAGAGGCGCTACTAGACCATCAATCCCTGCATGCACTTCATCATTACAGATGTTTTACTAGTAAACTGTTCATAATAATTGGTTGGATCACATGAGCCCGAGATCTACAGTGACTGTGACATTGTATGGTGAGTCTGGTTTCAAGATACAATGCCCCAGAAAAGACCATTGTATAGTAAAAAATATTGTATCCCGTGGTCATTGTAACTTGAGGGACCAGTGTACTCTTCATTACTAGTATTGTACATGATTTATCCAATGTAGGAAAAAATACATTTTAATATATTTATGGTAAGTACTAAATGGAGGTGGTACTGGATAATCTAAAATATAGCTTCTTGCTAACAAAACTACGCCACCCTTCTGAGTTTGGGATGGCATTTTAGCTCCAATCAAGTGAATGACTGTGCTGCAAAACCAGAGTGGCCTTCTAGCAATTCTTATTCCATACAGCTATCTATCTATCTATCTATCTATCTATCTATCTATCTATCTATCTATCTATCTATCTATCTATCTATCTATCTATCTATCTATCTATCTGTCTATCCAAAAGCTATCTTTTGTGCTCTGTATCCTAACATGGTCATACTGTATGCTTCCTGTCAAGGGAACTCACTACTCAAAGATAGTTAAGCTGGTTTATCAAGTGTGACAGGTGGTGGTTGGCATTATATCTCTGAAAACAATTTACCCAGAATAAAAGAATACACCTTAGTATTATTCTACATAGTCCTTTTACTCCACAAGTTTTTACTTGAATGTTTGAGTTTCATAATGCTTTACATGTACTGAAATGTGACTTGCCCAACTACTTAATGTGTGAATGCTGCTACTATGATACAGTTACAATATTAGGTCAGAAGCTAATGTATACAGAGCGGTTTACCGCTCTGATCTAATAAATTATCACCATGTTTTCCTGGGGGGTGGATAGTGATGGATGAATTCTCTCTGCTGACATATTTTGACAGTGTAAAGTTACTGCTAAGCTAAATAACTATGTAAAATGGAAATTAGATATCCATTAAAATAAGTACCGTCAGTAATACATTTCACAGTTAATGAACTTATACAAGGTTAGTGCAATCTAGAATAGAAAATATAGAATAGACTGATGATTTTAGGGACTTTCCAATCTGCATCAGCTATGTATCATGAGTTTATCTTAGTTTCAATAATTCGCTGCACGTCTGTGGAAGAGAAATGTGTCTCTTATTTTTCTTAAATGTTGTAGCTGTAAAAAAAAACAAAAAACTTTTCTGGGGCCATATTGGAAGCATATACTTCCTTTTCATATTGCATGTATAAACAGTACATAAAGGTGTGTGGTGTGGCCATCTACAGGAAAGAAACCAGTCAGGCATCAGATCAATGGAGCAAGAACATGAAAAGTAAATACTACTGAAGCAGAACTGGCCGAGGCAACCACCAATGTAGGAACGGAGAAATCAACAGTCGATTAATGCAATGGCTTCTATTTGAATTAATGAAACAGTTTATTTGTAAATGTCTGCTGTATGGTGAGAAAATTTTAAATATAATTAGAGCTATAAAAAAAGCAAAAAAGTTCTAATTCATTGTAATCACATAAAGTGGTATGAGGCTTGGCCTGGCCCACAGTTTAGCAGGGGCTCCTGAGGATGGCTGGCCTGAGGCTACTTTATAGGGAGAAAGGCAGAGAAAAAGAGGCAGAAAGAAAGAGGCAGAGTACAAAAGTCAGGTGCAGTATGTGCAGTCATGTAGAGTAGCTGTAGGTTGGGCTCCAAGAATCAATTTTACTGGTGAGCCCCAAGAATCGACATCACTGTTGGTCACCAAGACTTGACTTCACTCTTGAGCCCCAAGAATTGACTTCACTGATGGGACCCAAGAATCAACTCCAATGGTGGTGTCAAGTTGGTAATTTAAGGAAAAAAAACATCAAAAGTCTGTTTCATCATTACATTCTTATTAAGCTCATCAGATAGTTTGTTAAACTGTTTTTACTCCCTATACATCCCTTATCGAAGTATCAGATATCTCTCACACAGCTTTCCTTGAGACAGATGCAGTGTTTGCTAGAAGCAAGAAAGTCAAGGCCTACCTCCTCCCCCAGTGATAGGGGAAAGGAGTTTGGGAATGTTTTCATATCAGCTAATGCTTCATACGTACATGCAAATTATAACTTGTCTCTTAGCGACCACCAATTAACCAATCATGTAGTGATAAAATAGTCATGTGATTAAAAAAGTTCTATTGGGATGTAATTTACTGTGATTAAAGCAGATTCATTTCCTAAACGGAAGGTGTTGGTCATGTTTCTCGAGCTCTGGCTGCCGGCAGCAATAATAACAATATAATTCGGAGGAGGCATTTAATTGGATAAGGAGTGGAACAAGAAAAATTTCCACACCTGATTTAATCATCTTGAAGGGTGGGGCCCCAAATTTAATTTAATACACTGGAGGGGACCAAGATAAATTTCCCACAGTGAACTCTAGGTACACCAGTCCAACACTGGGCTGTATGCAGAAATAAAACCTGATGAAAATTGGTTACTATTAAAATTAGTATTATCAACATTATCAGCACAAGACCATACTCAAATGCGCAATTTTGTTGTTTCCCTTCACTTATCAAATAATTTATTTTTTCACTGTTTTTATGAATATTGAAGCAAATAATAAAAAAATCATGTGTGAATTTTTACTTGCTGATTGTCCAAAGCACTTTTTTGATTTTGGTCCACAAGTAAAATTACTTTAAATAATCATTTTGCATTAGAAGCTGGTTGTTGGTGGTTGTTTTGGAAGCAGGAGAACACTCATGGTCTTGGGGATTAGAGAAACAGCTGCATTAAATAATTTAATATACTTTCCTTTTAAATCTTATTCCCGCCCTTAGTCTATATGCATGTATATGTACTAGTACTGTGTGTGTGTTCACATCTAAAGGCATGAGGGACACCAAACTCTTGGTCTGGTTTCAGTAACATTAGTTATTTAAAGGGAACCTGTCACATAGCTTCCACTGCCCTTACTGAGGGAAGCATAATTTAGTGACAGACGTGCAGTTTCCAGCGGTGTGTTCCTTATTCTGTAGAGAACAGTAGTTTCAGAGCATTTAAAACTCAAATCTGGTAGTGTACAGCCTGCTCTGCCTGAGATGAGTCTACTTAATTCATGAGTAAACATTATCCCAGTCCACTCCCTGCTGTTTCTACCTATGAATAGTTTGAGAGTAGTCAATATTCGGAAGGTGGGCAAGGCTAGCGATGAGTGGGCAAGGATCACACCTCCTCATGAATAAGCTGGATTCTTCTCTGGCAGAACAGGCTGCACACTGCCAGATATGGGTAGCAAATGCTATGAAACTACTATATTCTACAGAATAAGGGATACAGCGCTGGAAACTGTATGTCTGTCACTAACTTAGGCTACCCTCAACATAGGACAAGTGACATAAGCCAAATGACAGGTTCCCTTTAAGTTATTGGCCAACAGTTGTGGTATTGACAGGTTGAACAGTTTAGTAATGCACCAGCAAAGGTAAATATGTCTTTTGATCATTGTTGGATGCGATGTTACCTGGCTTCGACTTGTGAGATAAAAGACTTAGCATAGCACAGGAGTTCAGAAGATTTAGGCAAATGGCTGATTTTCATGATAAACAGTTAGAAATAAAGAGTCACTTCTACTTACTGTACATAAGTCAGTGTTCTATTTTTAATGAGCTTTGGAAGAACAGTGTGTATTAATTGTGAAAAATGTTTTTTCTCAAATAAGATCCAGATGCCATCAATTTGCAAATGCAATTGAAGCTAAGGAGAAGCCAATTTCTAAGTATGTATATCATCGATGGACTGCTGCTTAGCCATTAACTGTTATTATTTCAATTAAAATAATTAGCTTTATAATATTTAATTTTAAGTGAATGCAGTCACGGTTTTGTCATTATCAGTATTAAACCTGGTGAGGCATATTGGATATTGGACAATCCATAACACATCAGTGGGTCCAGTGCTAAGGTCTCGTGAATGCGTCCTGCTTCCTGGACATTGCTCATCATGTTGTGATGTCTACAGAGGCAGCTAAACATTATAAAAGCAATTCTTTTTAGAAATTGGAAATTTTTAGGCACATTAACTCCTTAACGACCGCCCACCGTCTTTTGACGTTGGGTATTTCAGGTTGTTCATCTGCAGCCACGTCTTTTGGCGTCGCTGCAGACATCGGAGCTTGCAGCTCCGGGCACCGCAGCAGCGCTGAGATCGGGGCTGTACTACACTGCCCTGATCCCAGCGCAGCTCCTGCATGCGCCGGGGAGCGGGGGAAACCTCCGCTCTCCGGTGCTTTAACCCTTTGATTGCCGCGGATCGTCACCGCAGCGCAATCAAAGGGTTTCCCTGCTCTGTCGGGTGATCGGACCGCCCGGTGCCCCGACAGAGCCTGGGGACGGCTGCACAGTCAGCCCTGGGGACCTAGAGTAGCCCCAGGGCTGTCTGTGTAACAAGCCAGCCTGTGTGCTGTTCTGATCACTGCCTGTGTCAGACTGACATAGATTATAATGTATTAGCATATATGAATAGGCAAATACATTAAAAAGTTTAAAAAAAAAAAAGGAAAAACCGTTATCCCTTCATGGGATTAAAAAAAAAAAAAAGTAAAAAACAAAAAGTGTAAAAAAAATAAATAAATAATAAAATAAAAATAAATATTTAATAAAAAATAATTGGGCATACAGTGCACACACAAAAGAAAACTACACATAATAGGTATCCACATGACCGTAATAACCTGTAGAATTGATCTAACAAGTTATTAAGTGTGAAATGTGAATGGTGTAAAAAAATTGTAAAAAAGAACCCCAAAAAATTGTAAAAAAAATTGAAACAAAATTCTGCAATTATTTATAAGTGAACTTAAACTATTCCCCCATAAAGTACAACTCGTCTCGAATAAAATGAGGCCTCATACAACTGTATCATTGAAAAAATAAAAAAGTTACAACTGTTAAAACGCAAGGAGGCAAAAACTAAAAAAATGTTCTGGTCATTAACTACTTTTTAGGCCTGGGGCTTAAGAGGTTAAAGGGGTTCTCCGGTTTAGAAAACCCACTTTCATCTTCTGTTCAAGATCCTCATCTTTTGGGAAGAGTGGAGACTGGTCACAAAGAAAATCTCTCACACTGGAGGACTCATTCTGTCCGGTATTATACAGACAACCCTCTGATTTGAATGAGCACTGTATGATGTCTAATTTCCCCTGTGGTGGCACTGAAAATTTGCTGCCAGATTTCCTGACAAATTACAAATTATTTCAGAGGTTCTCAGTGCGGGGACACTTTGGGATCATCATATTTGCAAAGGCCCTTTCTGCCAAATAGGGATTGTCCAAAGCAGAGAATCTCTTTAATGGGGATGTTTAGACACACATACAACATTCCTTCCTTTTTTCTTTATCCAGTCCAGACCATCATAATACCTTCTTCCACCTATAACTTATAACTGTAGAGATTGCTGACCAGGCATCTTTGCTGCCTTGTTTTCCCAACACCCCCTCACCCTTTACACAAACTATGTGGTCTAACTAAAGGGGGTAAGTAATGTGACCACCACACAGGTCATGTGACCTCTGATATCCAGGTAACAGTAGTTTATAGAGGAGCAGAACTTCTCCAGTATTACCACCTCCAGCAACGTCTTATCATGTCTGTCAGTGTCGGTGGAGAAGATGCCCCACATTCGTCTATCTGTCTCTTCTTTCTGCCTGTTCATTTTTAACAGTTAAAGTAGTATTCTCACCACACTAATTAGCTGTAGACATATAGGCAAAGGTAAATTAAGGCTATTACCAAATACACTGCTTTTCTTATTTTGCTACCTTTCAAAGCTAGAATAGTTCTTATCTCCTGTTTGTGTACACAAGCCTACCTCACTCTGCACTAGCAGCCCTGGCCAGGATGATGATGCTACTCCCTGCTGTGTCTTATCAGCAGCGCAGGTGCTTGTTCATGTTGCTTACTAACAAAAGTTAACCCTATTAGAGCTGGGTAGTCTTGTGCACTGCTAGAAATAGCAGAGCTGATATGCCAGGCACTACTACTACATCCACCCATAGCCTGCCCTGGAAATGTGAGCCTGAAGCAGGCTGTGGCTCTATGGAACAGCATGGTGAGACAACCCCTTTGATTTTATTGATTTTATCACCTTGAAACAACATATGTACTACTGATAAAAAGTTTGAGATATTTGGCTTTTGGGTGTAATTTACGGAAAATTTAACATTTTTACGCTACAGTGATAATTTTTCCTGAAAGTCGGCCATTTTAAATGTTGCATGCAAAGTGGGTTTTCATTCAAAAAAATTTAATGAAAAAAAAAAGCCCACAACATGGAGGGTGTACACCTCAAAAAAATGTCAGTGTCTCAATAACATGTCAGTGGCCCGAGCAAATTACAGTTACAATGATGTCTCTTTTAGTTTCCCAAATTGAGTTGTATAAGCCACTCCATTTGAGGTACCCTATGAAGTTGAGCGGAGCGGAGCCTTCTTTTGGTGTATAAAAGTGGTTTTGGCCAGTGTTATATATGTTTCTTTTGGATAAATATTGCTATGCATTTGCTGTAGGTGTACAATAGTATTGTCCTTTGAATTTTGTATTTAAAAATTTTATTGGTTTTTTAAGATTTTTATCTATTGTAAAAAAGTTATTGGAGATAGTTTATTCTACTGGGGAGCAGGGCCGGGGGAAGGCATTTTGATGCCCTAGGCAAGTAGGGCCAATGGCGCCCCTCTCCTCCCCCCTCCCCCCAAATTTTTTTTAATCCGCAGCCCTAACCTAATGCACATGCCTGCGTCCTCCCCAGCTAGGTGGAATGAGACAAAAAAACCACAATTCCAATACACGACAGTATAGCCCCCTCCTCTCACTATAACTCCCTTCTCAAACTATAACCCCCTCCTTCATATAACCCCCTCCTCTCACTATAACTCCCCCCTCTCCCTATAGCCCCCCCCTCTCATATTTGCCCCCTTCTCTCACAGGGGTCCCCTCTCACTATGGCTCCCCCCTCATCTCACTTTAGCCCGCCTTCTCTCACTATGGCTCCCCCTCATCTCACTATAGCCCGCCCTCTCTCACTATGGCCCCCCCTCATTCAATAAGCCGCCCCCCTTTCCCCTTGGGTCCCCCTCTCTCACTATGGCTCCCACCTAATCTCACTATAGCCCGCCCTCTCTCACTATGGCTCCCCCTCTCTCACTATGGCTCACTCCCTCTATGGCCCTCCCTCTTTCTCACTATGGCTCCTCCCTCTTACTATGGCCTACACTTTCTCACTATGCCCCCCCACTCTCTCAATATGGCCCGTCACTTTCTCACTATGCCCCCCATTCTCACTATGCCCCCCCTTCTCACTATGCCCCCCCTTTCTCACTATGGCCCCCCCTTTCTCACTATGGCCCCCCTCCTCTCACTATAACCCCCACTCTATCACTATGGCCCCCCTTCTCCCTATAGGACCCCTTCTCATTTTAAAACCCCACTTCTCCCCTTGGCCCCCCCTCCTCTCACCCATAACCCCATCTCTCACTACGGCCCCCTCCTCTCACTATCCCCCCCACTTTCTCACTATAACCCCCACTCTCTCACTATGGCCCCCTCCTCTCACTATAACCTCCACTTTCTTGCTATGGCCCCCTCCTCTCACTATAACCCCCACTTTCTCACTATGGCCCCCTCCTCTCACTATAACCCCCACTTTCTCACTATAGCCCCCCCCTCATAAAAACCCCCTTTTTACTATGGCCCCCTCCTCTCATATAACCCCCATCTCTCCTTGCCCCACTTTCCCTATAGCCCCCTCCTCTCCTAAGCCCCCCTCTCACTATAACCCCATTTTTGATTTTGGGGCCCCCCCACAAAACCCACATGTCCCGGGCATCTGTGCTGTGCGTGAGCCAAAAACTCCGCTCACTCCTCCCCGCATGCAGTTTTTGTGACAGGAAAAGCTGTCAGAACAAGAGAGGATGAATGGAAAGCATAGGATGATGGGAGAGGGGAGATTACCTCTCCTTCATCCTTCAAAAACATGTGCTGCTGCTTTCACCCAAAACCCCCCCCTCCCGGCGCGGAGGGGGCCGGGCAGAGATAATCCTAAAATCCTTGCTGCGGATGTAGGTGTGGCAGCTGGCTGTGACCTGATATGTATGGAGCTGGTCTATCCCCGTTCTGGCCCCTAGGGGCAGGGTATGGCGCCCTTTGGCTGTCGCCTACCTTGCCTGCAGCCCCGGCCCGACTGGTAGGATTACTACAGATCTGGGTTGGTTTGTTTTTGTGGGGTCCCCCTTTTTTCAGGGCGGTAGTCCGCTTTAGCAGGCTTTTTTGTATAGGGACACTAAGATTTTTTTGGTATAGGGGAAAATTTTTTTTTATATTAATAAAAAATTATATTTTAATGATACTCAGGCCTATTTTTCCCAGGTTATCTTCTATGATTTGGTGACCCCATGAAGTTGAAATCAGCCCGGTGTTATTATTCAAGTAGTGGAGGCATGTCACTGTACCATTCGCAAAGTATAGGGCAGTTCTATATTGAAGAGACACACCTGCCCACACTATAACACCACCACCACCTATTGCTTGTCTGGTGACAACAGTGGCTGATGCATAACACACTTCTTGACATCTCCAGCATCATTGGTGGCAACCATTTCTCAGAGTGAATTAACTATCATCACTGAACAGCACTCTCCTCCAGCGTAGATGCTCCCTGGTCCATGCAAGACGATGATGTCTGTGCCTGGCGATGTGGTCAGGTCATCTAGCATGCAGACCACGCTCTTTTAAACAGTTATAAATGGTCTGACGTGATACTTGGTTGCCCCTCACCTCCATTAAACATGCCTGGAGTTGTGTGGCATTCATCATCTGATTCCCGCAGAGCATTGTCTACAATGGAGTGGTCATCAGTGTGTGATGTAGCCAAAGGATGTCAACTTCTTTGCCTTTCTGTGACTCTTCCAGTCTCTCGGTTTCTCTGTTACAACCTGCTGATGACAATCTGAGCTCAATGGCCACTTCTGTCTGAGAGCATCCTGCTTGAAGCTTTGCAATGGGGTACTGTTGATCAATTGTAAGGTGTTGTCTTCATCTCATGATGTCAGAATGTGAACAGCATGATGAGGAGGACTGTTTAAATCCCAATTCAAATTGATCCCCTAAATTTATTGGGCGATTCAGGGATCAAACACCTGTTGTGAATTTTGCCATTAAGCTCCCTGTTAGAGATCAACAAGTTGTGCAAGAAGCAGTGAAATATTGAACAGTTCGACATACAGTATGCATTCTAAAGTTATTAAATGGGCTCATTTAGTTAATTTTTTTTTAAAAATCAAGAAATGTTCTATTCATCCTGAAGTTTCAACCAAAAGCCAAATATTTCTAACTTTTTGTGATTAGTGTATATAGCAAAAGAGCAAAAAATAAATTCCAGGTAGTTACAAAATAATAAGTTACATAGCCAAACAAAGATTTTCCATTTTATATTAAAGAATTGACATTTTAATAATGCAATCATCATTAAAAGTTATGTAATGAAATCACATAAAAAGCAAATCACCTAACAGAGGACGCACAGCTGTTTATAAAAATCACAAATGTTTATAGATATATATATATACAGTTGAAACCAGAAGTTTATATACACTGTATAAAAAGACAGATATGCAGGTTTTTCACCATTTGCATCATTTTGGCAGCATGCTATGGGCCATTGTCGATTTGGAAAACCCATTTTCACCCAAACTTTAACTTCCTGGCTGATGTCTTGAGATGTTGCTTCAGTATTGCCACATAGGTCTACATGTATGAAAACTGTATAGGTCTAAAACTCACTTTGTTGCCAATAGCAACCAATCAGAGCGCTCCTTTAATTTTTCCAGAGCACTATATGAAATGAAAGGGGCACTCTTATTTTAGTGAGTTTTAGACCTATACAGTTTTCATACATGGGGTCCATAGTCTTCTTTCCTCATGATGCCATGTATTTTGTGAAGTGCACCAGTCCCTCCTGCAGTAAAACAACCTCACAACATGATGTTGCCACCCCCCGTGTTTCACAGTTGGCATGGTGTTCTTAGGATTTTAAGCGTCTCCCTTTTTCCTCCAAACGTAATGATGGTCATTATGGCCAAACAGTTAAACATGTCTCCAGAAATGTAGGTCTTTGTCCCTAGGTGCATTTGCAAACATTAATCTGCCTTGTATATATTTCTTTTGGAGTAATGGCTTCTTCCTAGCAGAGTGGACTTTCAGCCCATGTTGATACAGTACTTGTTTCACTGTGCATAATGACACAATCTTACCAGCTTCCGCCAGCATCTTCACAAGGTCTTTTGCTTTTGTTCTTGGGTTGACATGCACATATTGGACCAAAGCACATTCGTCTTTGAGACACAGAACCCATCTCCTTCCTGAGTGGTATTCCCATCTTGTTTGTACTTGCGTATAATTGTTTGTACAGATGAACAAGGCACCTTCAGGTCTCCGGAATTTGCCCCCAAGGATGATCCAGACTTGTGCAAGCCCACAATTCTCTTCCAGATATCTTGGCTGATTTCTTTAGACTTTCCCATGATGTTAAACACAGAAGCAGTGTGTTTCTGGTGTGCAATAAAATACATCTACAGCTGTGTCTCTAATCTACTCAGATTTTGCCAATAACCCTATTAGAGGCTTCCAAAGACATGACATCATCATATGGGCTGTCCCAAATATAGTAATCCTAGTGTATGTAAACTTTTTACTTTTCAGAAAGTAATAAAATTGCCTTAAAAATTCTCTGTTTCTCATTATTCTGGCATTTGGCAAATATAAATAATTTTGTTAATCCTAACTGACCTAAAATGGATAAGGTTTATTTTGATATCATGTCAGATAGTGAGAAAAACATGGATATCTGTTGTTTCATATAGTGTACGTAAACTTCTGGTTTCAACTGTAGCATGTGCATACAGGCAATCCCCGGGTTACAAACGGGATAGGGACTGTAGGTTTGTTCTTAAGTTGAATTTGTATGTAAGTCGGAACAGGTAGATTTATTAAATGTAATTCCAGCAAAAACAATTTTTTTTTTAGTTTTGGATAGTGCAAAGAACAGTTTTTACATTTGTTTTGCTATCGGTGCCCTTTTTTAGAAGATTTCACCTAACGTTCTGTATCTCATGTGCAGCTGTGGCATGCTGGCACTTGGTTATCATGGGGCGTGACTCAGTGTTGAATGTCAACCACGCCCCATAAGTCTCCGTTTGTAACTAGGGGACGTATGTAAATCGGAACAATGTAAGTCGGGGACTGCCTGTATATATAATCTTTAATGTCTCAATAAAAAATCCAAACATTGTTACTGGTCCCTTGAATTTATCTATTCTTTAGATCAGTTATTTGCTATACTATATGTTGTCTTTATTTTAGTTTTACTATTGCTTATTCTGACTAATAATGCATTTTTATTGGGACACCACACACTGTTTTATATTCATCTATCACTGTATATATTTCTATCTCTGTGACCATTGTGGACAATTGTGTGTTCTCAGTTGGCAGCACAATATAGAGAATTTAACACAGAGGAAACCTAGTGATCGAAAGTGTTTTTTCACTGCTATTAACTCATACAGAATACTTAAGATATTAGTGCAAAAGTTCTTTAATAAAGATGTAGCAAAGTCTAGCTTGACCTTGATATCATGGCCTTCCATGTTTTTTGTTCTGAGAGCACAACATAGGCTATTAAAATGCATTGAAAAAGCTGAGAAACCATTTTGTGATATCATGGTGCGTTTTTTGTGAAGTTTGCTTTTGTTAGACTTGTATATACAGTACATTTTACTATGATACAACAAATGCACTTTTCAACTTAAAGAAGAATTAATAAAAATCATGAGAGTGTAGGTGCACAGAAACATATCCATCAGCAGTTTCATACATTTGTTAATAATTACACATGGTTTAAACCTGCCAATATGCAGTTTTAATGATACTGCTTTGAAAAAATACAAAGAGCATTTTTTCCAACTTTTTCAAAGAAATAAAGCATCGAAATAAAAATGCTTTCAGATGCACCTTTTTAAGTATAACATTCTTTTTACTCCAGATGTGGGACGATTGTGCTGAATAAGCAGACTTCCAGGTTTTTGCCCTTTTTGAGTCAATAAAATTTTTTTTGGGGCCTTCTAGGTTATTCAAGATACCCCACATAATAGTATTTTCTTGGATGACTGGATTTTTGAACACATCCAAAAGTTTTCATTAAAAGTAATCCTTTCCGTGTACATATTCGATTGGGAAATGACGATAAAACTGTGGATTGATTTTTTCCCCTTTGGAAAAAACCATATGATTCCATAGGAACCTCCACCTATTTGAATAAGAGGGTTCCCTGACACCAATTTTGACAAGCGAAAACTGTCCGTTGGTACCCCAATACAAGGGCAAAAACAAATAGACTGACAGCAAGTGTCGTGTTTTGTCTTTGTGAGTTTCATAAAAATAGAGTTAATGGACCAGCTTGAATGTATTTTTTTTGACACCCCGAAACACACATATAGGGAAAAGAAATTGTGGACTTGTACAAGTCGGATCTCCTTTGGGGAAAATTTCCAGTACTGAAAGGGCCTCGTTCACCTGTACAAACAATTATAGGAAGTAAAACAAGATGGGAAGTCCGGCCTTTTAAAGTAGGAAGGATGGGTCTATGTCTCGGATGACGCTTTGGTCCCAAAATGTACATATTTATCCCAAAGAACAAAAACAAAAGACCTTGTGAAGATATGGGGGAAGTGGAAAGATTGTGATTATAAACAGTGAAAGTATAAGTATAACTTCTATTACCCCAGATACGGGGGCCCGATTGATGGAATAAGCAGACTCTTCAAGTATTTGACCTTTTGATGTCCAATAAAATCATTTTTGTGCCTCACTTCTGATGTCTATTCAAGATATTTCCACATAGATTAGTATTCATTCTTGCTGATGACCTGGTATTTTTGAACACATCCTAACTTTTCATTATAAGCTAATACCTTCAGTGCTACATATTTCCATTAGGAATGAAGACCTAAGACTGCTGGATTGAAGTTTTTACCCTTTGGATACATATCACATATGATATCCATATGGAACCTCCACCTATTTAAATAATGAGGGTTCCCTGACACCAATTTGACAAGCGAAAACTGTCCATTGGTATCCACATACAAGACAAGACCAAATAGACTGACAGTCATAGGTGTCTATGTTTTAGTCTTTTTGAGTTTCATAAAAATAGAGTTAATTCGAGACACAGCTGTGGATGTATTTTTTTGCACACCAGAAACACACATATCAGGAAGAGAATTGTGGACTTGTACAAGTCGGGATCATCCTTGGGTGCAATTTCCAGTTACCTGAAGTTGCTTAGTTCATCTGTACAAACAGTTATATGGAAGCACAAACAAGATGGGAATATCCAGCCATCATAACGCTCAGGAAGCAGATGGGTTCTGTGTCTCAGAGATGAAAGTGCTTTGGTCCAACATGTGCATATCAACCCAAGAACAAAAGCAACCCAAGAACAAAAGCAAAAGACCTTGTGGAGATACTGGGGCTAGCTGGTAAGATTGTGTCATTATCCACAGTGAAAGTATAAGTATAACATTCTATTACTCCAGCATGACTGGGACCGATGTGATGCTGAATAAGCAGACTCTCCAAGTATTTGACCTTTTAATGTCAAATAAAATAATTTTTTGTGCCCATAGTCCTCACTTGAGGTCTATTCAAGATACTTCCACTTAGATTTGTATTTATTCTTGCTGATGACCTTGTATATTTGAGCACATCCTAACTTTTCATTATAAGCTAATACCTTCAGTGCTACATATTTCCATTAGGAATGACGACCTAAGACTGCTGGATTGAAGTTTTTACCCTTTGGATAATATCCATTGATAATCCCTAGGAACCCCACCCTTTTTAATAAAGGGGTTCCCCGCACCAATTTGACAAGCAAAAACTGTCCGTTGGTATCCACATACCAGACAAGACCAAATAGACTGACAGTCACAGCTGTTTATTTTAAAGCCTTTGTGGGTTTCATAAAAATCTGAGCAGGTTCAATCACCTCTTTATTTGGTTTGTTTTGCTTGTTTTGTGTGGTAACTTGGCAAATCAGTGTCAAGCGCGCTTTCTTGTAGTAGGTAGGAATCCCAGAAGTTTTACCTTGCAGCTATCAGACATGTGGAATATGCTGCAGATTTGGCATAAGCATCTAAAGTGGTTAACTTCCTTCAAAAGAATGAATTCCCTTGGTTGTAGTCATTTACAATTAAAATAATATTATTTTTGTTGGTAAGTTTAAAAAAATCTAACTGTATGTTGTCTACATTGCTGGTCTTCATTTATATCACTGGGCAGCAACAGGAAATACAATTTTAAGGGCTCTGTTCTTTTTTTGGCGTTTAATATTAAAGATTTAATTTAATTTTTAAAGCTAAAGCGGTTTTTATCTCTGTTTGTTTTAAACTTCCTAGACTGTAACCCCCCTTATTTGTGTGCCCCCCTTTGCCTTCCTTTTTTTTTCATTTAGAGTAGGCGTTTATCTGTTTGGGGTTTTACAAGGTTTTTCTTGGTGAGACCCCTCATCTTTTCCTGGTGGGGTGGGTGCGTTTTTCCTTGCGGGGTTTTAAAGCAGCACAGGGCTTGTTTAAGTTATCTATTGAAAAAAGTTAACTTTTTAACCCCCTTAACGCCCCGGGCGTTTCCCTTACTTCCGGGTCGGTTTTTTGGGGGTTAGATTTAGGTATGGTTAGTCCTGAGGATGCGCGAAATCTAAGCAGAGTTCCCCCCGCGGATCGGCGCGGGGTGTCAGTGATATAAGCTGACATCCCGAGGTCGGCCCCGACCCCGGATCGCTTGGGGGGGGGGGGGGGGGGGCGGGGTTTTACCCCTTAAAATTATCGGCCCATCGGGTCGCAAAAAATAAGGGAGCGCAGGGGAAAATCGCTCCTCCTGCGTCTCGGGCTGGGGGGCCGGTAGGATGGGGCGATGTGCAGTCCCTGCCTCTGACGGGACAGCACGGAGGGCAGAGAACCCCTTGGGTTGTCTGTGACGTCACGATGCTGGCGTGCCCTGGGGGGGGGGCATGGCCCGGCATCGTGCGGGGACGTTACCATAGGAACCGTTTTGCAAAACCCATGTATGTTTCCCTATTGAATGGAGATCTAAAGATTCTCATTCAAATCCCCTAGGGTGAAATGTAAAAAAATAAGTAAAAAATGAAAAAAATTTAAAAAAAAAAAGTGAAAAAAAGAAAAACACAAACACGAAAAAATAAAAAAAAAAACGACATCCCCCTTTTCCTTTACAAAACGCCAATCCCCCCCAAAAAAGACAAAAAAAAATAAAGTACCCATATTTGGTATCGCACGTGGAAATGACCTGCCCTATAAATTGTATTTTAATTAACCCGTACGGTAACGCCTTTTAAAAAAATAAATAACATTACAGAATTGATTATTGTTCACCCCGCAGCAATAAAATGGAAAAAAAAAGCGATAAAAGCCCCAAAAAAAAAGCCAAAGTTTTTTAAAATTAAAACGTCAGTTCACCCCGAAAAAAAAAAAAACTTTACAGCTTGTTACGGAAAAAATAAAAAATGTATGTCTAGAAGTAGCGATGATAAATATTGTTTTACAACTAAAAACACTTTTTTTTTTTTTAAAGTGCTTCAAATAAAAAAAAAAAATTATAAAAAAGGGTTCGCCCTAAACATAGCGACCCAAAAAGGGAAAGCTAATTATCAGGATACTGCCGGGGCCCTTTAAAAAAAAAAATAAAAACACTCAGGATTGCGTATTTTTTTTTTCCCCCGGCCTCCAAAAAATGGATTTAAAAGCGATCAAAAAAGCTTTGTCCCCCAAAATTTATCTAATAAAAACTTTAAGTCATCTCGAAAAAAAAAAAGTCCCTCCAAAATCCAAACACAGAAAAATGTTTAAAAATTATGGCTCTCAGACTATTGCGATGCAAAAAAGTATTTTTGGTTAAAAAAAGCGTTTTTTTTGTATAAAAAAAGTAAAACATAAAAAAATATCCAATTGGGTATCGGGGGTAATCGAAATTTACTGTGAGTAAAGTAGAGTCATATAAAACGAGAGTGACGGCCCTAAAAAAAAAAAAATAAAAAACCTCCAAGATTTCTGTTTTTGTTCAAAAAATTCACAAAAACCTTATAAAAAGTGAAAATAGCTCATTTTGCCCTATAATGGTTCCTAAAAACTTTTAACTCATCCAAAAAAAACAAGCCCTACCAGCTCTGAAAGCAAAATAAAAAAGTTTGGCTGTCAGATAGGCAACATAAAAAAGAATTTTTTTTAGACGTTTTCTACTGTGTAAAAGTAATAAAAAAAGAAAAAAAATATATAAAATTATTTCATTTTTAAAATTTTACCCCCCCATAGTTAAAATTTTTAAATCATTTTAATGCACGGCGAATTTTGTCAAATTGAAACTCAAAAAAACAATGAAGAAAATGGTTTTTCCCCCCCTTTTCATTTGGCCAATGTAAAAAAAAAAAACTATGGAACCCTGTGTGCCTAAAAATGCGATTCATCCTGTGAGATCCTGATGGGTGTTTTAATCCAAAATGGGGGGATTTGGAAGGGGTTTGCCTGTTCTGTCCCTTTGGGGGTTTTTCAAAATGCGACAGGCCCAAAAAATCTGTGTTCCAAAAGCCAAAAAGCGCTCCCCTTATACCCCTGCCATGCGCCCAAACAGGTTTAACCCCAATGTAGGGTATTTCCAATTGGAAGAAAATTGCTTAAAAAAAGTTTTAGGTTCTTTTTTCCCCGGATTCCCTTTTATATATGAAACATTTTAAGCTAAATTGCGTTATGGGAATTTTTTTTTTTAAATTTTTACAGCCTTTTTGCTAAAAAAAAATTTGTGAATACCCGTGGGGTCTATAACTCAATGAAACCCCCGGATTATTCCTTAAGGGGTGTAGTTCCAATATGGGTCATTTAGGGGTGTTTATTAAATTTTAGCACCTTAAAATCGTTATTGAAAAGGACCCCAGAGTTTTGTAGGTGCTCCCCCCATTCTGGGGCTTGTGGTTTAGCCAAAAAAAAGGCATGGGAAATATGGGATATCTTAAAAGGCAGACGGGGGAAATTTATATTAAATTGCTTTACCCCAGTCACATTTACTGTATTCCCCGTGAAAAATGGATAAATATTGAAAATCTGCAAAAAAATGAAATTTTTAAAATTTTACCTCCCCTTTGCTTTTAATTTCTGTGAAATATCTAAAAAGGGTTTTTCAAAAATTTTAAATAGGTTGTAATACGTTAAGGGGTCTGTTTCTAGATGGCGTCACTTATGGGGGTATTAACATGAGGGCCCCCCAAAGCCATGTCGAACTGGAGGGTCCCTAAAAAAAATTATATTGCAAATTTTGTGAAAAAGTGAGAAATTACTATAAATTTCTAAGCCCCCCATGTCGTTAAAAAAAAAAAAAAACATTTAAAAAATGATGCAAACCCCCTAGTGGACATATGGTGATGCGTTTAAAACTATTTTGTGGTGAATATCTGTCTTGCACGCAGGAAAAATTTTTAACTTTACAATCGCAAATTTTTCCCATATTTAATGAAATTTTGATTTTTTCACAAACAAACAAGGTTTGTATGGATAAAATTTTTTAAAATTTAAAAGAAACAGTGTGTCACGAGAAAAACAATCTCTAAATCCTTGGATGGGTAAAATGTCAAAAAGATTCTAAAAAAATTGACACATGCAGATTTCAAAAATAGGGCGTGTCAGGAAGGAAAAAACAGGGGGGCCTTAAAGGGGTTTAAGCTTTTTGCCTTGTCCCCTGTTTTAAAAAATCCCTTCATAAAAAGTCCCTCAATCACTGGGAATAGCAGGTTGATATGCCAATCAGGGTTAAAAACTGCCCACAGGAAGTATGACTAAAAGAGGCTGGGCTCGTGTAACAGCATGGGAGAACCCCCTTCAATTTTAAATTTTTAAATTTAAAAGGAAATTAGATTGAGTTGGGTGAGTTATTTTGAGAACCCCCATAAGGAACCTTGAGAGTTATTCAAAATGAAGGGAAATCAATGAACAAAAAAATTTTTGGCCTTGCTAAAAAAAAATGAAGTCAACCCTGAAGTCAAAAAAGAAATGCATTTGTTTTAAGACTTTCCCTTTTCTCGTTGAAACAGAAGTTTACATACACTATATAAAAAGACACTTTTTACTGTTTTTACTCATTATTGATATGAAATAGAATAATCTTACCCCTTTTAGGGCAAATTAGGACAAAATTATTTTTTTTTGCCAAAAGCCCGATTAAAAAAGGGGGAGAAAAAAATTTTAAAGGGATTTTATTTCTTTCGCAAAGTCAAAAAATTTTAATACAGAGGATTTCTTGACTTTAAACAATTTTTGGAAGCCCAAATGATGATGTCTAACTTTGGAAACTTCGATAGGTTTATTCAAAATTTAAGTTAATTTGAGGAAAAGGTGTTTTTTAAAGCCCCACAAGAAACACACTGTTCTGTGTGTAACTCATGGGAAAGCTAAGAAACAGCCAAGATTCAGGGGAAGAGAATTTGTGGTTGCACAAGTTGGATCATCCCCTTGGGGGCAATTTCCGTACGGAAAGGGGCCTGTTCATCGTACAAACAATTATATGCAAGTACAAAAAAATGGGAATGTCCCGCCATATACCGCTCAGGAAAAGGGGACGGGGTTTTGTGTCTCAGGATGAACGTGCTTTGGTCCGACATGTGCATATCAACCCAAGAACAAAAGCAAAAGACCTTGTGAAGATACTGGTGGAAGCTGATAAGATTGCGTCATTATCCACAGTGAAATAAGTACTGTATTAACATGGGATGAAAGGCAACTCTGTCAGGAAGAAGCTATTACTCCAAAAGAAACATATAAAAAACAGAGTAATGTTTTCAATTGCACCTAGGAACAAAGACCTACATTTTTGGAGACATGTCCTGTGGTCTGGAGAAACTAAAATTGAACTGTTTGGCCATAATGACCATCATTACATTTGGAGTAAAAAGGGAGAAGCTTGGAAGCCTAAGAACACCATACCAACTGTGAAACACGGGGGTGACAGCATCATGTTCTGGGGTTGTTTTGCTGCAGGAGGGACTTGTGCACTTCACAAAATAGATGGTATCATGAGGAAAGAAGATTACAGTATGTGGCAATACTGAAAATGTATGGGCAAAGCTGAAAAGGCAGGTGCGAGCAAGATGACTTATAAACATGGCTCAGTTGGCAAAGCTGAAAAGGCAGGTGCGAGCAAGGTGACCTACAAACATGGCTCAGTTACACCAGTTCTGTCAGCAGGAATGGGCTAAAATTCCTACCAACTACCTACCAAAATGTTTGACACAAGTTGACAGAAGCTACCAAATACTAATGAAATGTATGTAAATTTATGACTTTGCAGAAAGTAATAAAAATGCCTTAAAAATTATCTCTTTCATTATTCTGGCATTTGGCAAATATAAATAATTTTGGTAATTCTAATTGACCAAAAAAGGGTAAGGTTTATTCTGATTTCATGTCAGATAATGAGAAAAATATGTGTCTTTTTATATAGTATATGTAGGCTTCTGGTTTCAACTGTATGTGTAAAAAAGTTCAATGATAGATTTTAGTAATCTGTAATTCTTTATAGCAACAGATTTCTTCTCAATTTTTAGGATTGAATTCCTTCTCTTATAAAGTCACATAGTTGGACTTACCCTCTACCTAACCACTGGTGTTAAAAAAACGAAAAAAGCATACGCACTGATTGTTGTAGCATGGTTTTGTTATCTTGTAATCTGTATTCTAGCCACAAAGGTATAAGATGTTTCCCTAACCATTTAGCATATACACTGCAAGAAAAACCACAGTACGATGCATGTTACATAAAGTGCTCCTGTGGCATCCCTGTATGTTTTGAAAGAAACTCTTGCTACGGAATCTCTGTTCCCTAGAAATTAGTAAATGATTATCGAGTTGTGTAGCTTTCTCAATTTACAAATAAAAATTGATGTAATGAAAAAGGGTTAATAACATTAGAGACTCAAAGTGAAGTCATAAACAGGTGCAGCCTTAGTTCCAATCTCTTGTAAATGTTCATGATGTTGTAACATATGAACTTCTACCATGCACACTGAGAGCATGTTCAGTGCATAATCTGATGGAAACGATATTCCCTTTGACATAGTGAGTGAAAACAGCAAACCACTAAAATACATAACAAATGTTAACTTCTATTCTACTAAATGAGGAGAAAAAGTTCATTCCTTTAACCACAGGACAAATTCTAATGCCAGTAAAAACTTGATGGTGTTTGTGTCATACATAGAAGACATAAGAGCTTTCTATTATTATACCATCCAGGATGGTTTAGTGTTAGTTTCATTATTCACACCTTTTCCATGACACTTAGGCCAATTCCATAACCCTTTGGAAAGTGGATTCCTACACAGAATCCTCTATCCAGGGACCCCATTGTAGTTCATGATTTGGAATTGCATTGATTTGTATTGGAAATTTAAAAAATCACAATTATGTGGGAATAGAATTAGGCTATCCAACACCTTTAAACAAACATGTTCTTAAATTACAAGACTAGTCACTGGAAAAGCCATAAAACATAACTTTTAATATAATGTACTAAAATGTGCATCATACACAAATCTATTAGAAATTCAAAAATAAGGATAATACAACAGTATAAATAGCTCGGATAATCTCAAATCCTGTAATGTAGAGGCGAAAACCTTGTCAATAATACCGCCTATTAGGGATGAGCGATTATAATCGACAAAGTTGAAATCGGCACGGTTTTTAGGTTGATCGGAAATTACCGATCATGCAAAATTTTATGTGAGAAACTGCATATAATCAATTACTATCGCACCAATTTCGGCGCTTCCTGTCATTGTGGTGGCCAGCAAATCAGCTTAGAGCATAGAGCAGGGTGAGCTGGGTCTGCGACGTCATGACTGTGATGTGTATGGTTGTCATTGGCTGGTAAAATCACATGACCTCGTTTTGCATAGAACAGCGTTTCCTGTTCATCATCAGTGTTTCAGTGTCTCTCACTAGAGCAGGACGTGTGCTAGGTCTCTCTCAATACAGCTCAGCTCAGAGACACAGTTCTCTTTATCCATACAGACAACTATGCTTTTAGCTGTGAACATTAGAACATAGTTAGATTAGAGAATTTCAGCTCCTAGTTAGTTAGACAGAGACTTTTAAAGAAGCATCTAGCGCTGTACAGCCTGGGGGAGGGGTGGGGCGAACACAGACAGACAGGCAGGCAGGCTTTTGGAAGGAGAGTGTATATTGTGCAGCCCAGACTCTGCTTTGAACCTGCATTGAAATGGCTTTTTTTTACCAGTTTTTGGCCAGCACACCTCGCACCTGAGGTGAAATTGTGCCCTTTATTTTGTGCAGCCCAGTTTTGTTCAGACTCACCTTGTACTTATATTAGGATACAGAAATTTTCTAGTAACTGCAGGTGTATTTCATAGGTGCAAAACCCACCTTTTCTTATCCATATAACTTTTAAATAGGTGTTTTTCACTTAGCGCAGCCCAGTTTTGTTCAAAGATCCACCTTGTACTTATATTAGGATACAGAAATTTTCTAGTAACTGCAGGTGTATTTCATAGGTGCAAAACCCACCTTTTCTTATCCGTATAACTTTTAAATAGGTGTTTTTCACTTTGATGCACCCCAGTTTTGTTCAAAGGGCCACCTTGTACTTAAATTTGAATACAGAAATTTTGTAGTAACTGCTGTTGTATTTCATTGGTGCAAAAACCACCTTTTCATATCCGTATAACTTTTAAATAGCTGTATTGCACTTTGGTTCGCCCCAGTTTTTTTCAAATAGCCACCTTGTACTTAAATTTGGATACAGAAATTTTATAGTTACTGTTGGTGTATTTCATTGGTGCAAAAACCACCATTTGTTAGCCGTATAACTTTTAAATAGCTGTAATGCATGTGGCGCGGCCCTACTTTTTTTTTCAAATAGCCACGTTGTACGACAATTTTGATAGAAACATTTTCTAGTACCTGTTCACGCAATTTCTCATCCGTGTAACTTCTGAATATTTGTATTGCGCTCGGTGAATCTCAGTTTGGCGCAAATAGCGCACTTTTATGATAGTTTGTTGAAAACTATCAATTCCTAGTCCTACTGAGCAGTTGTAAATCCCTGGGACTGAAAGAAGAACAGTGTTGATTTTGTCTTATGGTTCTTCCACCAGACTGCATTTCACAGGTATTCGCTAGAAACAATTCATTCTAATCCTAGTTGGCTGTAGGGAATTAGAGGGATTTAAGAATAGCTGTGATTTGCCATCTTTCAATAAGAGACTGTCAAAAACTATTCCATACCTTCTTAAATTTTTATCTTTCTGAACATGGAGCGAAATGCAGGTGGTAAGCGAGCAAAGAGGGGTGTAGGACATGGAGGTAGAGGTACGAGAGAGGTTGCTCTTTCCAGTGCTGGCGACAACACGCATGCCAGCGGATCGTCGGTTGCAGGACCGTCAGGCCTGTCATCGCTGGGTCGGTGCCCTGTGAATCTCAGTAACGAACAGCGTCGCCAATCTGTTCTTCAGTGGTTAATGCAACCTGCATGCTGTGGTAGTCAATGTCCAGTTCAACTACAATGGTGGTTCAAAGACTCCTCTATCCGGCACTTTTTAATCTGTGGGTCAGACAGGTTTAATGATCATACTGCGGTCCAGGAGAGGTATAGTCAATGTCCAGTTCAACTAAAATGGTGGTCGAAAGACTCTTTTCTGCACTTTTTAAATCTGGGGGCATGCAGGTTTGGGGCTCATGGTGCCGGACAGTATAGTCAATGCCAGTTCAACTAAGTGGTGAAAGACTTCTTTTCCGGACTTTTAAATCTGGGGGTCATGCAGGTTTGGGGCTCATGCTGTGGCCCAGGACAGGTATAGTCAATGTCCAGTTAAACTAAAATGGTGGTTCAAAGACTCCTTTTTCAGGCACTTTTTAATCTGCGTGTCAGACAGGTTCAAGGGTCATGCTGTGGCCCAGGATAGGTATAGTCAATGTCCAGTTCAACTAAAATGGTGGTTCTAAGACTCCTTTTTCCGGCACTTTTTAATCTGTGGGTCAGACAGGCATAGTCAATGTCCAATTCAACTAAAATGGTGGTTCAAATACTCCTCTTTCCGGTACTTTTTAATCTTTGGGTCAGACAGGTTTAATGTTCATACTGCGGTCCAGGACAGGTATAGTCAATGTACAGTTCAACTAAAATGGTGGTTGAAAGACTCCTTTTTCCGCCGCTTTTTAATCTATGGGTCATGTAGATTTAAGGGTCATGCTGCGTTTCAGGACAGGGATAGTCAATGTGCAGTTCAACTAAAATGGTGGTTCAAGTAATACTGCCTTCTGTCACTTTTTAATTTGTGGGTCATGAAGGTTTAAGGGACATGCTGTGGCACAGGACAGAGATAGTGAATAGTCTGTCAGTTTTTTTCTGTGACTCTTGTTGCCTAATTGTCTTGCCTAAGATGTAGCAGGTATCCATTTTACTGTTGTGGATTTTAATTCCAGCTTCTCCTCCCCTGTTTGGGTGTAAGAATGAAGGTGTTGTTCCTCTCCCATAGACTTTAATGGTCATCGGCGATTATGTATTATCGGATATCGGATATCAGCATGATATTTGACGATATCGACTATCGATCCGATGACGATAGTTGACGCAATCGCTCATCACTACTGCCTATCAAATAATTGGGGTCATTGTCCCAATAAGGACGGCCCCAAACCTGGAACCTAAGACTATCACAGCCCTGTAACTCCCTACACCAGTACATTTTTAACATGTTTCCTTGCAAGGTGTAGATTGCAATTCATCAGAGGAAATGTTTTCAAATGTAAATTGGGTTGTACAAAAAAAAAATTAATGTCACACTGGTTTAAATCCTTATAACAACATGCTCAGAAATCAAAAGTGAGATAATTTATTCATTCATATTTACAGTACCTAACTAGACATGAAGTCTATATCCCATCAAAGAAACAAACAATGGCTTGATGTTTGTATCTCCTAATCCAAAGGGACACATGCGTATCCAGTCTAATAGATCAATACATATAAGCAGAGTCCACAATGTTAATCTAATCTTCATGCAATAACAAGCAGATAAATTGAATTTACCACTTGATCTAGCAAACAGACTTACATACCAGGGATCCTGAAAGTTGAAGTGCATATTGGAAAACTTGTTTACATCACTTCAATTCTCACATGGTACAGAGACATTTGATTGTGTTCTTCAAGCAGGACTCCTGGCAGTCCCAGCACATGTTTCCTGGCGTATGGACATCAGATGCCAGGAAAGTTCTCCAATATGTACTTCTACTTTCAGGATCCCTGATATGTAAGTCAGTTTCAGCCACTTTGCTACATCAAGAAGCGGGAAGTCCAATTGATCTGCCTGCTGCTTGCTTATTAAGATACATTAATATTGTGGACTCTGCTTATATTTATTGATCTGCTAATCTGGATACATATATGTTCTTATGAATTAGGAGATGCAAATATCAAACCTAGAATTTTTTTTTTTTTTTTTTAAATCACCTTGGATATTCTGACAAAATAGAAATTCCAATTAATCAAATATCTAAGAACAAAAGATTTCTAAGACCATTGTAGTCTAAACATCCACCATCACATCTACAAAAACATACTCTAAAACATACACCATCTGTACTGCCCTTCGAAGATCTTTGGTAATACTATGGAAAAAATGAAAAATATCAACAAAATAAATTCACATATGTCATGTATAACAAGTATAAAATAATACAGGCAAGGCACTGAGTGGCTTCTCCAGTTTCCTCCCTGGTAGGGAAAGGCTCTGTTCTGAGGAAATGCCTGGGCTATCTATCCCTATTACTCTCTCAGAAGCTTGGTATGCATGCCCAAGCACTATGGCTCTGTCATCTAGCTTGCTTCTGGGTCAAAGGTCTGGTGACCCTGGATTTGTGGCTTGATATCTTCAAAATCTTCTTCTCTTCGCACAGGCAGTCTGCCAGAGTCTATTCTGCTAACCACTCATGTCTATCTGCAGAACCCCTAAGGACTGTGAGTGCTAGCCTTTTATACAGTTTCTAGATTATCTAGAATATTCTAAGGCTATATTCACATGGCTTATTTTGGGATGCATTTCGCCACATATTGAGAGTGTACTGTGCTCTAATACGGGCGAAATGCACCCCAATCATTACGGTAATCCACAGTTCTCATAGAGAACTATGGATTATGCCTCCTCTCCCCAGCGGGGAGATAACTGAACTATGGATTGCGCCGCGAGTAATGACTATGGGTCGTACGTGAGTTCCCGAACACCCGACGTAATTGCGGGGTGTACTGTACGCCCCACAGTTAAGGCGTGTGAACATACCCTTAGGGGAGGGGTGGAGAGGCACAACCCTTACAAATACATTGGATACAATTTCAGTCTCTCATACCTTTGTATAGAGCTTCCATTCTGACCTATGGGAATGACTCAGCATCTTTCCTAGATGGTGCAAAGGTCACTGTCTGTAATTTTTCCTCCAAAAACTGAACTGTTCATCTAGCAAAGTAGAAAGATTCCAACTTCTCAGTCCATAGGTAGCAAGTCTCTCAGTATTAGCTGGCTATGTATTAGCCATTCCCACAGTGCACATAAACAGAACGTATTATAATAAACAATTTAAGCTAAGTTTAACAATGTGAAACAGTATAGAAGTAAATAGCAGTATAAACCAGGATACCAAAATCGTGGTGGATTTGATGGATTTGCATAGTAGCAATAAGGTGAATGTCCACAGTCCAAAGTACCCTTTAAGTAGCTACACAGTAGAATGGCAAGTGCAAAATATATTAAAGGGGTTGTCTCATCTCAAAGGTTCATAGGATGCATGAATGAAATAATGTTGCTTTGCTCTGTCACTTCCTGGTCAAGCTGTCTGTAATTAGCATATGAGCTCCGTGTATTCAGACCTCTGCTAATTAGATAAATCTCATGCTTTCAGGACCAGGGAAGCTTCTGAGGTTAAGTAAACAGCAGTAATTACGGGATTTTATCTTAAATATCAGCTAACAAACAAGCTAACACTGTCTTAAATTGTGAGCTACCGTCACATGTGTGATGACATCACCCCCTGCCATCACATACAACAAACAGCAGGGGGGGGGGGAGAAGTACACAGGTCGGCCACTTGGGGAACCAGAGAGAGAACAGAAGGTGTTAAAATCACTTGTAGCTCCTTTACAAAAAAAAATGAACAACGCAATATATTTTGAAACCGTCTTTATTTAATGTTCCCAACATGTTGAGAGCTAATCTTTGTAGCGAGACAACCCCTTTAAAGAATCACTGTGTTAAATCATATAAAGACATCTAGTGACATATTTAGGCAAGTTATATTATATACTAACCCATGATGATACGAAGTGAGAACCTAAAGAGGAGGTGTGCTGCCTAGAACAACAGTCCAAAAAATATCAGGAACACAGCAGTAGGGATTTATAGCACATTTATGGCACACATTATTGGACACAATTCAGTTGGAAAACACTTCTGATCGGGCCTAAAATAAAAGTAATTTAATTTTAAAGTACAAATTAATTTATTTGCTTTTTACCATTTTAGATCAACAGAGCTTATAGGGATATAAATGGTCTACTTATGATATCCATGAATTGTTTTTACAGTATTCCCTCAAAAGCTGGATTGTAATAAATGTGTCAAATCACTTCATGGGAGGCCACGTTTCATAAGAACTCAAATAAAATGTTCACGCTGTTAGAACAAGCCCTTAAACAATTGACATATAAAACTGCTGTAACTTGAAGAACTGTTCTCTCTTGCAATTCCCACAAAGTGGGTAGGCTAGTCTGAAAATGTGCGAGTGGCACGCACAATGGTTTTTACTATTAAAAATCATAGTAAGGATTAAGCTTTCCCTGTGCTACATCTGTGCTAAATATTAAAGGAAGAAGACTCCCCCCCCCTCCCTCCCAGAAAGTTACAGTTTCTCATAATTAGAAGTAAACTTTTTACATGCTTGAACAATGAAACAAACAAAAGAGGCCTCTCTAAAATTATGAAAACAATTACTATATTATGACATCATTAGTATTTGTATTATTAATCATCCTAATTGTGACAGTACTAGCATTGATGTCATAGTAATGAAATGTAATAATTCTATTCTTAAACAAAAAAAACAAATTACTTTATAATGTATATTTTTATATCATATATAAGCTAAACAAATAAAACAAACAAGTTAAATAACTTAAACATCCAAGCAAAAACAGGATTCTGGAAATTTTAGATTTGACCATTTTGGGGCGAGATGTCCCATTAGGGCTGCATCTTTTTTTGTGTATTTTGTGCCAAAAAAACGGTTGACGCCCTATCCCCTAAATAAAAGAAATGTTGTACACCAAAACTAGGCGCATTATACACCAGGCACAACACATTTTAATGCACCTAACTTAGGTGCATCAAATATTCTAACAATGATCTGCTATGCGTCTAAATAAGGTGTCTAAAATATATTATGCAAGGTATACCATACACCATATTTTTGACATGTTCGTTCATTCATTCATGCTCACTATATACTCATTTAAAGCGCATTAAGACTGGCGTGGCAGCGCCTCTTTTCTGACATGTTGCCCTCAGTTTCTACAACTTCTATAGTTAAACTTCTCAACATTCTGGAGCTGAGAATCATTTATTGTAATAGGTGACATACAGTACAGAGATGTAACTTAAAGCTTCAAGGCACTAATGCAAAATATATAAAGGGCCCTCACCTACTATGGACCATTTATAAAACTGTTGTTTTCTTATGTGACAGAGGAACTTGTAGGCTCCCTCAGGCTTCAGGGCCCAGTAGCAACTGCTACTTTTGCAAAATCTATACATGACTCCTGGTGACATCATAGTACCTTCCCGGCATTGATCTTATATAATGTCGATAAGTCCTAGAGACATGGCATGTACCCCCTAGACTAAAAACCTAGGTTTTTTGAGAAAGCAAATCTATTGCTAGCTATAGAAAACCTATGTCTCCATGGTTCGGCAATCACAATAGAGGATGCTCTATTTAAAATTCCCTATGTTCTTTCACTATTTGCTCTCTATAATAGTTCTTCAATGTTAAATGTTTTGGAT
The DNA here is from genome assembly GCA_025379985.1 of Phyllomedusa bahiana. NCBI lineage: Eukaryota > Metazoa > Chordata > Amphibia > Anura > Hylidae > Phyllomedusa > Phyllomedusa bahiana. The sequence continues at coordinate 75,427 of JAODAL010010616.1, forward strand.
TACCTGATTAACTGATTACTCTGTTTTTTGTGACCATGGCTGCCCCCAGTAATTTCATTGCCCTATATAGTTGAATTATCTGGGCTCCTGCCCATTACCAGTTCCTATCCTGCACCATATCAGTGATCCCCTAATTTTTAAGAAAAATTCACCAGGATACTTCGCAGCAGTACTGCCAATGTTGCCCTGTTTGTGACCCTTCTACAAAACTGCATATACAGACCACAGGAATTTTTTACTCTCTGCATTGCATTCAGCTTCTGTTTTCTTGTCTTCGGACCGTGGTTAGTTTAGGTTCTCATGTGTCTAGTTAACAACTATGGAAACAGTAAAAGCTTGTTCTGTTGCTTTCAATTATTACCTTGATTACTGTAACTCATTACTGATTAATCTTCCCTCTGAATGCAATAGCTAAGGTCATCGTTCTATTCAACTGCTACATTCATGTCTCTACCCTCTGCCAGTTACTGAACTGGTTGCCTTTCCACTACAGAATTCAATTTAAACTTATCCCTCTTACCCACAAAGCTCTCCACAGCACTGGGACCTTTCTATAAGTCCTCCATCTCTGTCTACCAACTGTATTCCCATAACCTGAACCATTTATTTTCATCTCCAAGACTTTTCTTGAGTGGCACTAGTTTTCTCCAATGCACTTCTCCAGTCAAACAGGTTTATTCCCAATCCAATTTTAATCCCTTACTGACATATGATATGTAGGTACATCATGCAGGTCTATAATTGTGCCCCTGGTGTCCTCAGACAGCAATTTGGTCTTGGCCATGGTGGGCAGGTGGTAAGGAGCTATGGAGCTTGCTCACTTGCTAAACCCACTCCAAAGGCAACCAGTACCAGCTGGTAATTACAGTATCACAAGAGATTGAAGACAGCTCTGATCCCTGTCGGACAACCCCTTGAATGAGGAACAGTGCTGTATCTAATGCCAATTCTTTAAGAAAGGAGAGATCCCCTGCTAAGATTTTTTTTTAAGCTAGAAAAGCTTTTGCTGCCTTTGTATTTACTAACTGCAACTCTGTACATATGACATGACTGCAATACTAAATTATTGCCAGGGGTTAAAAGAAAAAAAAATTAATAAAAATATTTGTTAAAATGATGACAGAAACCACAAACTCTATCAAGATACCTGAGATGAACTCTTTGTAAGTATTAACCAGTTCATTTTCAGACCACAAAACAACATCTATCATATTATTATGCAGCCTGCATTATTCTGGTAGAAGTACAGATTGTGAAACTCTAAATTATACTCTTGGGAATTTCCCAACACTCTGATCGAAAAATGCTGCATAACTACATTTTTACCTTTCTGCTTTAATTCTCTGTATTGAAATCCAGAGAAAAGAACATTTATACTTCACAGCAGAAGATAAATATTTTATTATTGCAAAAAAACCCTACTTTTGCTCCTCGTTATTATCAAAAGCTGGCATCCTCAAACTGCGGCATTCCAGCTGTTGGGAAACTATAACTCCCATCATTCCCACTGTTATAGATTATATAAATGCATGATGGGAGTTGTTGTTTCCCAACAACTGGAGGGCTGCAGTTTGAGGATGCCTGATCAAAAGTTGCGACATTAGGGCATGTCCCCACGGCAGAGAGCCGCAGGGGGGCGGCTCTTCTCTGCTGTTTGCGGAGAAAAGCCCTTCCCCTTCACATTGACTTGTTCATATTCTCCCCGAAAACTGGGCGGAAGAATGAACATGGTCAATCAGTTTCAGACTGCCGGCAGTCTAAAAAACTGCCCGGCGGAAAACCCGTGCAGTGTGGACCGCTGAAAGGGTTTTCCATAGAGGTTCGTGTAAAAGTTTGTCAGCCGGTCATGGGGACAAGCCCTTACACTTCTTACTGTGAGAAATGGTTGTAAGAAAATGATGCACGGGTTGGGATCGGTGCATGATAAAAAAGAAAACCTTAATATACCGCTGCTGCAAAAGTGTTTCCAGTCTGTACTCCATCTGTGACGTCACATAATATGTTCACCTGATGTTGCAGTCAATCACTGGCTGCAGCATTCTCTGCTGGCTACAGCAGCATTGACGATTATGTGGCTTCATTAGGCCCCTGCTTGCCATGACAACCTGTCGTGCTAGTTTTCCGTGGTGAGGCTGACCGGAGAGCGGAATGGTTCAGCACCCTTTTTTGCTCCCTTAAATGCCACAGTTGTGTTTATCATGAAATTCAAAGGGTTAAAAGCCCAGGATCAGAGTTATCTCCTGTTCCATATTCCATTACCAACATCATGATTTATGGTTACAAAATATATTGAGAAGGGGTCGGAATAGCAATGCACTTGTAACAGAAATCAGAAAGTGGAGCATGCTGTGGGGTGATGTATATTTTCCTGCTTCACTCTGGACTGGTCCAGGTTTTGCTACACCCACAACAGTTTCCATAATAACAGATTCCTAGTGATTTTGTGATCAATCACTTGATCATCCAGAGGAGAAGGAAAATCATCTAGTGCAGAATTCTGTTTAATCTTTGCCTGTTTATTTATAAAACATCTTCAAAATGTGCTCAGAACTCCTATAGAAGTGAATAGAGAGAGCTGTGCATGCACTGCTATCTCTCTGTTCTATGCGACTAGCAAAGACTCAGACCAGGAAGGAAAAAAGGCAGATGGTAATGTCCCTTTAAGAATCTCTGTTATTGGCTAATTTCACAATCTATGTTGATCCTATTGCAGAAAGTATTGACTGGAGGAGTCAGCATTGAGCTAAAGGGAACACATAGTAATTGCCACAATGTGCTATGACATCTGACTGAAGTTCACATGACATTATGGGAAAAGAGGTGGAAGCTATTCCCCTTTCGGAGCCACTCACTGCCTCCCACCCAACCAGCCAGCAAGCTCTGCTCTGCACTGATTAAGGGCAAAACCCCGAAACAGCTGTATGCAGCTGAGTTTTGCTGGCTTTGCTAAAATTCCTTTTGCTTTCCAAAGAGTCAGTGAGTCAGAAGCAAATTGAGGATTTGTTACATCCAATAGAGGGTGCTTGAGCTACCAGCTCTTTTCCCATAATGCCTTGTGAGATGCAAATGCTTATCGGGTGCAAAAAGGCAATTTTCAAATCCCCACACACCTCTATGGTGCTCTCCCCAAGGAGAGATATTCCCTGATCTGACTGCAGTGACTGTATATGCAAAAGCAATTACAGAAAACATGGCTATAATGATGTTTCATTAGAGGCAGTAAATTGTCTGAGCAAATTTTAGAGGGATAGAAAAACTTACATTCATCTTCATGAGATGGCAGCTTTACTTAGCGTCTTATACTTGGATACATTTTCCTTTAAGTGTTTTGCTTTTCTCTTTCATCTGTCAAAACAATTCAGAATATTGTAATATTTCACTGAAAAGTCCCAATGACTTAACATTTCCAGAATTAAAATGGTGTCAAAGCAAATTATATGTTGTCCACGCTTACATAGATTTCACTGTCATCTTTCTCAGCCTTCTTTGTTAAAAGAACCTTCCTAATGCTAGTGGCATTTCATACAGGCTCAGAGGAATGCTGCATCTGCACGACACTTCTCTATAGAGATATTATGTATTCCTCATGACTCTGGCCTTTGATACTTGTATTACAGATATTTTAAAGTTAAATACTAAATAAATTAAAGTCTTACATTTTAAAGTAGAACATCATTTTGCAGTTTTTTAACCCCTTCCGGCTGAGCGGTCATAATATGGCTCTTCAATTATCTACTTGTTATATCTTTTCCATGTGGCATAGTGCCCTGTGTTGCCTGCTACAGGAGTCAGTCTGTAGTCCAGCCATTGAGCTGTAAGTATGGCCTTGTGGTTTTGATTTCGTGTAAATTTAGGAAATAGAGAATTTTTTTTGAGTAATTAATGTCACATTTTTCTGTGATTTTTCTCTAAATTTACGCTGCAACGTCATTTTCTGCGACCAATACCTTTTTTTACTTTCCCCTTTGGACCTGAGGGATAGTGTATTTTTTACTTTTTTATTTTCTCCAGGCTGCACCGACTTACAAAAAGGCTACTTTATCAAGGCCAAGGTTAAACACCACCTGTTTGTATATTCCATCTAGCAATCAGTATTTTTGCATATTCCTCAATCTCCCCTGTATGGTGCTGTGGATCCTCTGCATATCAGTGTGAACTGGCTTTTAACTTGTGTGTTATGATATGTTCACATGATGTAGTACAGTACGCACCGCAGTACATCGTGTCTTTTGGGAGCTTGCGCTGGTCAGCGAGTACACCCGCGGCGTGGGGGGTCGGCAGCCCGCCGGCCCCATAGACATTCATTACTCGCGGCGCGTATTCACCGCAAGTAACTGACATGTCACTTATCTCCCCGCGCGTACAATACGATCGCACATGAGAACTATCATATATCTCATATACGATCGTATATGAGAAATCTATGAGAGCTATGGATTACCGCAAATTCGGTGCGCCTCTCACCCGTATTAGAGCACAAATACGCAGTGAAATTCGTGCCAAAATTACGCTGTGTGAACAGACCCTTATGTTACACACGATTACTCCACTCATTGATAGCAGGTATGTGAGCGATCGTTCATCCATGTCCTGCACCAATGCGGCTTCTCCTATGTAGCACTGGGGCTTATTTTTTCTCTCCTATTGGGAATGGATTTCTGACCTGCCCCTATAGCAGTAAGGATGGCCCTTGTTTGTGATTTTAAGTAAATAATGTCTGATTTTTCTGTGAAGCTTTGTAAATTGCTGTTAGTTCCTGATACTGGGGAGCAGGGTGTGCTGGTATTTTGTATTGTATAACAACACAGTCTGGCCACTAGATCCAATGACTATATACAGTATAATAGTGAGCTTTTGAGCGAGTACTGAGCTAGTCAACAACCACACATAGGCTCAATGACAGAAAATACATTTATATTGCATCAAAATGAATCCAATTTTTTTGGCACATATCAGTCCATCATAGAATAAATAGAAACATTAAGGCCCAGTTCACACGGCTTATGGCCGGCGTAATTGCGGGGACGGATTTCACCCCGCAATTTCGCTGTAAATAATGTGCATGTCACTTGCATGTCAGGAGAGACGGTATCCATAGTTCTCTATGAGAACTGTGGATTACCGTAATGACTGAGAAGGATTGGAGCAATACTGCAGCGCAAATACGGCGTGCAGTACGGCTCCAATCCGCGCCCAAATAAGCCGTGTGAACGAGGCCTAAGGGCCACATGTATGAAAACTGTCTAGGTCTAAAACTCACTTTGTTTCCCATAGCAAACAATCAGAGCCCATAGCAACCAATCAGAGCGCCCCTCTCATTTCATATAGTGCTCTGGAAAAATGAGAAGGGCGCTCTGATTGGTTGCTATGGACAACAAAGAGAGTTTTAGACAGTTTTCATACATGTGGCCCTAAGTAGTATTTACATCTGTTGCATGTAAGTCTGTTAACTTAGCTTCTGTTATCATCCATGGTATACAAGGAGCATCGGATTAGTGAAGAGCTGTCAGTATATCCACTGTAGAACCACGCGGCTGTTGGATGTTTCGGAAGACACTTGGTCAGCCCACCTAATCTAATTGGGTGTCACCAACTAATTGTAAGCCAGCATGGTGCGCCACACATAACCGTTTCACTGGTATCCTATAGAAGCCTTACCTATGTCCAATTGTAAAACTATAAAAATATAACACTAGTGCTTCAGATATAAAAGCAACAATAAATACCTGAGCAAAGAGGCAGAGTGTCCCCAATACAGTAATACAACTATAAAGCGATGCGATGGACTGTGTAATATCAAACCCGCTACATACTAAATAGTAAATAGTAGGATTATTAACCAGTTAAAGTGTATCTCTCAGAATCCATAAGGTAATGGAGTAGACTGGTTGTTGAATCATAAGGTCTGCACTGGATAATAGCGGGTGTTATGCTCTAAAGCATAAATAGAAGTAGGTAAAAGGTGAAGACTAATACTCCCGGCATGATAAATGTAGACAAACAACCAGTCCGGAGCTTGTTTTACAAAGACCTAAAGGCTTCTAGATTTATCTCCTTGTAGCATGGCAGGAGTATTAGTTCTCACCCTTATGCACTATCTACCTCTATTCTGGACTGGGACAAGGTATTCTGGTGCCCTAGGCAAATAAGGCACATAGTGCCCCCCCCCCCTCCCCAATGGGAAATTTAGCCAACTCCATGCCTCTTTGCGCCCCCTTGCTGCTTGGGATGAAGTGCGCCCTAGAGGATCACCTACCTTTGTCTACTTGTCATCGGCCTCCATTTAGGATTCAGAGCGTAACACCTGCAATTATCTAGTTCCCACCTTATGATTCAACAACCAATCTAATCTGTTACCTTATGGATTCTTAGATGTACTGTATGCTTTTATTAGTTAATATTCCTGTTATTTGCTATATAACAGGTTTGATATTACACTGTGGGATACTCATGATTAGTGTCTATCGCACAGTTTTATAGCTGTATTACTGTGTTGTGGACACGCAACCATTTTCTCAGGTATTTATTGGTGCTTATCTTTATATCTGAATTGCTAGTGTTATATTTTTATTGGATTTAGTTTCTATTTAAGGATTTTTTAGAAGGTCTTTGCACACTAAGGGTGATATGTATGAATCCTGGCACTGACAGGCCAGTTCTAACTCGCTTTAAGGCACCAGAATGTATGACCCTGTTTTTCTGCAGGTCATACATACAGAGCAGTGTAGTGTCAATATGACAAGTCTGGCTCAGGCACCACCTTTATCCTGGTCTGGCTGTTCTTCTGCAGGTCATACATACAGGGCAGTGTAGAGCCAATACCACAAGTCTGGCTCAGGCACCACTTTTACCCTGGTCTGGCTGTTCTTCTGCAGGTCATACATACAGGGCAGTGTAGAGCCAATACCACAAGTCTGGTTCAAGTACCACCTTTGCCCTGGTCTGGCTGTTCTTCTGCAGGTCATACATACAGGGCAGTGTAGAGCCAATACCACAAGTCCTGGCTCAGGCACCACTTTTACCCTGGTCTGGCTGTTCTTCTGCAGGTCATACATACAGGGCAGTGTAGAGCCAATACCACAAGTCTGGTTCAAGAACCACCTTTGCCCTGGTCTGGCTGTTCTTCTGCAGGTCATACATACAGGGCAGTGTAGAGCCAATACCACAAGTCTGGCTCAGGCACCACCTTTGCCCTGGTCTGGCTGTTCTTCTGAAGGTCATTCATACAGGGCAGTGTAGAGCCAATACCACAAGTCTGGTTCAAGTACCACCTTTGCCCTGGTCTGGCTGTTCTTCTGCAGGTCATACATACAGGGCAGTGTAGAGCCAATACCACAAGTCTGGCTCAGGCACCACCTTTACCCTGGTATGGCTGTTCTTCTGCAGGTCATACATACAGGGCAGTGTAGAGCCAATACGTCAAGTCTGGCTCAGGCACCACCTTTACCCTGGTATGGCTGTTCTTCTGCAGGTCATACATACAGGGCAGTGTAGAGCCAATACCACAAGTCTGGCTCAGGCACCACCTTTACCCTGGTATGGCTGTTCTTCTGCAGGTCATACATAGAGGGCAGTGTAGAGCCAGTACCACAAGTCTGGCTCAGGCACCACCTTTACCCTGGTCTGGCTGTTCTTCTGCAGGTCATATATACAGGGCAGTGTAGAGCCAATATGACAAGTCTGGCTCAGGCACCACCTTTACCCTGGTCTGGCTGTTCTTCTACAGGTCATACATACAGGGCAGTGTAGAGCCAATACCACAAGTCTGGCTCAGGCACCACCTTTACCCTGGTCTGGCTGTTCTTCTGCAGGTCATACATACAGGGCAGTGTAGTGCCAATACGACAAGTCTGGCTCAGGCACCACTGGTTGCTATAACTGTTCTGTACCTAGATTTGGTGTCAAAGAATCATAACTGTGTCTACTTCTATAAATGTGATGCGACGCCTCATGAACACCCCTAAGCTTTGGTGCATTAAAATGTGTCTTTCTTGGCGCATTACAAAAGTACTTGTCATGCCAAAGTTTGGAGTGCGCCTGTTCATACATTCTTTTTGGCTCAAAGTACAGCAGAAAACTGGCACAGCCCAGTCCATACATGTCACCCTAAGCTACTAAGATATTTGTGTAGTCTCAATCAGGCACCAGTGTTGTTATTTAGAATTGCACCAAGATTTTAATACTAGCAATGACTGCTTTTATGAACAGTAGGCAAGTGAATAGTTGTTCATCAGTATTTTGCGCCTGTGGAACTTCTCCCATGTAGCACTGGGGCTTTTATTGCCTCATACTGGGAACTGATTTTCAACCTGCCCCTTAAGCAGTATTACCTTTTTACTGTCATTTCAAATGTGTTTTCTCTCTACAATGATTGGCTTTTAATGTAGGGACAGATAATTGAAGACTTTTTGTAAATACATTGCTTTGTTGATTTTTCTTTGGCCAGGAATGAAGAAGATTTTACCACCTCTGAGAGCACAAAGGTTTCTCTGCTTATGACCATCTCTCTCCCCAACCTATCCCTGCTCTTTTATCTCTCATTGCTTTAAACTGCTGTCACTCACTCAGTCCATCAATGGCAAGTCACCACCTGCAGAGTCTTATCTCTAGTAATGAACTTTGAAAGCTTGTCATTTACCTAAGTAAACACTCTGCTCTGCAGCCTGGTCTATTATACTTTATATATCTCTTGCAGTCTTTGTCAATGTAACAAGAATAGCTAGAAACAGCAGAGCGGATGTGTCAATCACTGCTATAAACGCTATTACAGTCTGAACAGCATGTGTGATTCTAAAGCTTGCTGTGACTGTGAAACTGCACAGTGAGAAAATACCTTTAAGTAAATACTGTCACATTTTCTGTGATTTTTTTTTCTGAACTGTCATTGTTACATTGAGCAAAACCATAACTTGTCATTAAATGTTCCCCATTGTTACTAAAATAATGTTTGCATAGAAGTCTCCACCCATATTACATAGTTACATATTATTAAAATGTAAGGTACCTACCCCAGATTACCCCATAAGTTTTGTGACACAGAGGCCCCATAATTGCCTGCTACAGCTCTACTGGCATATTTGTTTTAGAAAATATTTGCATACCCCATAAAATAGTTCTTGAGCATAGTTTCTAGAGCATCTGCTTTGTGTCATGCCTCTGTTATTCCTCCTGGCATTGTGTATTCACATTTACATTCATGTTAACATTCTCCAAGTCAATGAATATGTTCTTGTACATATTCTGACATTGTCCAATCAGTTCTGACAGTGTCAGACTGTGTAAGAATTTATTCATGTATTTCCAAAAGGAGTGGCACATTGCAGAGGTCTAAGAAAGAATGCTTCAGAAATGAGGAATATAAGTATTTACTAAAACAAACATCTCAGGACAGCTGACATATTCTTTTAAAGGGAATTTCTCACTACAATGTTGAGGGAAAGATAAATGAAGACTATTACCAAATACATCGCTTTTTCCATTTTGCTTTGTTCAGGAAATATAGAAGATTTTATCAACTGCTAGCCTACACCAGTTTCTCTCTCTTATCTGATTGATCCAAGTTGCGGTCAGTCAGTCCGACCATGGTGAGTCACTCCCTGCTAAGTCTTATCTCTAGCACAGAAGCTTTGTTTACCTAAGTTAATAAAAAGTTTTAAAGCCGGATAGCTTTGTAAACTTAGTGCACTACAGATTATAAAACTCCTAAAGTCATGTCACTGTAACAGGATCAGCTATTTATAGCAGAGCTGATATGCCAATACATGCTATAGGACCACCCACAGCCTAACCAGTAAATGTGAGTCTAAAGCTGCCTGTGGCTTTGTGAAACAAAATGATGAGACAACCTCTGTAACAGAACCTTGGTTTGTTGATCCCTGATCCCACCGCAAAAGCGATGCGTAAGCCACACCAGGAACGGAGTCTAATTGTGAACCCGTGTTTTACAACCAGAGCCCGCCGCAAAGCGTGATGGACTTGCTGCGGCCGGAATTCCACCAGCTCGCTACCCCTGTGTGGACCTAGCTGCGATGTAGCCAAGAATAGCGCAGTAACAGAATCGGCAGGCCCCAAACTCGAGTCAGGACGGGACAGGAAGGTCCGGGGCAGGCAGCAAATTTCGTGGGTCGGGAAGAACGTAAGCCGGAGGACTGGTAACACAGTATAGACAACCGAACGTAAGAAGGGCTCTCCTCCGCATAGTATAAAGGGCACTATGGAAATCCGTCGAGGGCCAGGAAGAGGTGGACGAATAATAGGGACAGTGGCAGGTGATTTGCAATTTATTGGCGCGCTGGCCCTTTAAATTTTTGCGAGAGCCGCCGCGCAGTGCCCTAAGGAGCCCGGCCGCGCGAACCGGCCGCGCACACAGTCCGGACGCGGTCCAGTTGAGGAGGAAGACTTTCTGGTACGGGGACCCACGTACTCGGGCGTTGTCCGCTCCCGGTGCGGCCCCATTAAACGGGCAAGCGAGTGCGCCTGCAGCCACGGACCCCGGGCTGCAGCGCCACTACGTGCAGTACCCCCCCCCCCTTAGTCCTCCCCCTCCCTTTGCCCTGAAGAAATCTCTGAGGTAAGTTTCCGGTCCATGATTTCCCTCCGGCTTCCCACGTTCCTTCCTCGGGACCGAACCCCTTCCAATCAATAAGAAAAGTAACGTTTCCCCGTGTCTACTTCATAGCCAGGATTTTCCTTCACGACGCAAAAGACGTCCGAGCATCCGCCACCGGGGCAGGGCGACACTCTCCGAACGTACCAGTTCAAGATGACAGGCTTTGAGTAAGAAGACGTGGAAGGAGTTCGAAATAAACCATCGAGGGGGGGTGAGCCGGAGCTTGTAGGCCACCGGTAGTTGAATCCTCTTCAGGACTTCAAAAGGGCCAAGAACCGGACCCAGTTTGGTAGGACGGAATCCATAGGCGAACATGGTCTGGAGACAACCAGACCTTATCCCCGATTGTTGACGAGGTGCGGGGTCCTCCTGTGTCTATCGGGCCTGAGCTTCATCCGACAGCAGCCCGGAACAAGATTGCTGCGTGTTGTCCCAGCACCGACTATCAAGGTCACGGACCTAGGAGTCCACCGCATAACATCCGAGACCGATGCCGGCGGAGGGCGGGCGGGGAGGTAATCCATTACACCACGAAAAAAAAAAATGGAGAAGCGCCCGATAGAAAATCGATCCAAGGTATTGTGGGCGAATTTCCGGCGGCCCAGGGCAACAAGCCTTCCCAATCGTCTTGCTTGGGCTAGACGAAATGACTAGGTAGGTTCCTCTAAGATCTGTTTAGTTCTTTCTACCTGCCCGTTCGGACTGCGGGTGGTAAAGCGGAGTGAGATGTCCAATTGCACTTTTTGAGCAGAGAACAGAGAGACCGCCAAAAACGGAGACGAAATTGAACTCCGCGATCGGACACATGTGACAGGGAGGCCATGCAGGCGGAAAGACATTTAGGAAGAAGAGGTGCCCAACACGAGGTGCAGACGGAAGTTCCCAGGCAAGGTACAAAATGCCGCCATCATAAGAACGATCGGCGATGACCCAAATGACAGTATGCAAGCCGCCGACGGGGAAGATCCGTGATAAGTCCATGGCAATCTGGGACCATGACCCTGATCCGAACGGGCAAAGGAAAGAGCAATCCAGCTGCTTGAGGGCGGGGTCTTTGTGCGACCACACGAAGAGCACGAGGCCACAAAGACTTTTTCACATCCTTGATTAGGTCGGGGCCACCAGTAGTTACCGCCCAATGAACTGCGCCGCTTCCCGACTCCGGTGACCGTGCTAACCCGAGAGTCCATGACCCCATCCAGGATTCTTCTCCGAAGGATGGCCCGCACATAGACCTGCCCGGAGTACCCTGCCGTAAATCTACTGGAGCCACGTTGATCAGAATACGGTTGGAGGAATGATGTGGGAGCAGTGGAGAGTCCTCCCCAAGCACGTCCCCGACGCCCCGCGGACAATACATCGGCTTTGACGTTCTTCTCGGCTGGCGGAATGGATCGTGAAATTGAAGTGCGCAGAAAAAGATCCCAACAAGCCTGCCGGGATAAGGCCTGAGCCCGACTGAAGGTACACACACCCACAAGATTCTTGTGTCAGAGTAGATAGTCCACTGATGTCGCTCCTTCAAGGAAGATGACGCCACTTTCTCAAGCGCCAATTTAATGGCCAACATCTCACGTCACCCCATTAGTGTAGTTCTTCTCCGCAGAGAAATGATCTCGAGAATGAACCCACAAGTGACCATACTTGCCCTTGAATCCCTCTAGAGAGCACCAGGGCCCTGCCCCACGATGATGCGTCCACCCTCCAATAAAACGATTCCTCTACATCCACAGACAAAACCTGACCGAAAAAAGGCGCCTGACCGGAGAAGGCATCTTCGGCCCGCTGGTGCCACAAACCTCGGTTGCCATTCTTCTTAATAAGGGCCACAATGGGAGCCACTAGCGTCGAAAAGAGTGTGGATAAACTGACGTAATAAATTAGCAAAGCCGAGGAACCGTTTAATAGCCCCCTAAAGTGTGCCTGTTGTGGACGAGGCCACTGCAGACGCTGAATCTTGGCAGATCCATTTGGCAAATCCCCTTGGCGAAAACATATTTCCCAGGAAGTGGCAGGCTGGATTGGTGAAATTGCATTTCTCCAGATTGGCGAAGAGGCGATTCACACGAAGGCGATTAGGACCTGCGCACATGGAGACGTGGGAACTTTCGAGATCAGGCGAAAAAATCAAATATGTCGTTCCAGATACACGACCACAGCATACATATAAGAGGTCCTGAAGATGTCCGTTAACAACCCTTGGAAACACCGCGGGCGTTACAAAGACCGAAGTCATAACTAGTACACGAAAGTGCCCATTCCACGATGTTTGAATGCCGCTGTCCACGTCGCGCCTTCTCGGATCCGAGGTTCAGGTTATAGGCCCCACGTAAGTCAGTTTGGTGGAAGATCCTACTCCCCGAAGGCGGTTCGATTAGAGCTCAGAATCAGCGCATGGTAGCGGTTTTTTCACCGTAATCTTATTCATACCGCATAGTCCCGATGCAGGGTCGAAGGTGAGCCATCCTTCTTTCCACAAAGAAGAAGCCCAGCTCCAGCTGGTGAAGAGGACTTGCGGATAAACCTTTCTTGAGGTTCTCACTGTATGAAGTCCTACATGGCCTTGTCCGTGAACCGACAGAGTAGACTCTACCCCGAGGAGGGGTTGTGCCTAGGCAAACAGGTCTAAGTCAATCGAAGGACCGGTGAGGTGGCAGGAAGTCTGCCTGTTTTTCAAAACACTTCGAGAGGTCTGATACTCTCCGAAAACCCTGGCAAACGGCTTCATGGTCGCAGGCGAGAGGTGGACCACCGGACGTGGGTGCGGACAGACAAAACGATGCTGGCAGTCCTTGCCCCATCGTGGTAAACTTCCCCGTTCTTCCATCCAAGACCGGGGCGGTGCATTGCAGCCAGGGTACCCCCACATATAGCAAGACGAAGAACGGGTAATACGTAGAACACGATGTCTCCTCGCATGAGTGCCCCTAAATGCATATTAACAGTGCCTCCGTACGGTACTGATAGTATCGCTCAGGAACCTCCCCACTCACCGAAGAGATCGCCATAGGCTTAACGAGTCGAACGTAGGAAGGCGAAGCTCGAACCATGGCGGCATCCATTAAATTTCCTGCCGAGCCGGAGTCCAAGAAGGCGGAGGCTTGAAACATCACGCCAGCACTAAGAAGAATCTGCACCTTCATGTCAGACTGAGAGGAACTGTGCACACCCAGGGACGCCCTCCCCCACGTACCCTAGGTGCGAGCGTTTCCCTGGCGCGGGCGTATCTGGCTAGTCCCCACAAAAGTTTTCAGGACTAGGCACAGTACAGGCATAGGTTTTCAGTGCGGCGTCGGCACTCTTGTACGGAGAGAAATGCACGGTCGAGCCTGCAGGGCTCCCGCTGGAAAATGCGGAGGTGGCGGTTACCGAGGTTTTGCTGGAATACCGGAGCCAACCACGGGAAGGGACGAGTGTCGAGCAAGTCGCGTTCCTGCGAGCTCTTCTTCTCTCTCAGAGAAACGCACACTACAATCCCGTGGCCAGTGGATCAATCCAGACAAGGAAGCCCGTAGACCCGTGCGGCCAGGGCATCCCTTAACCCGGCTAGAGAGGCCCTTCTTTGAAAGTGGCACAAGAGGGCGGCCTCATTCCAGTCACTCCGAGGGCCAAGGTAAGGAATTGGATGAGGCGTTAATTCACCCACGCGAGGATCCCCTTGGCGTAACTTCAGGAGTGCGTCTCCGCTTACGGAGGCCCGTGCCGGTTCCTCAAAGAAAGACGCATGCGGAACTGCCTTGAAAAGCCCGCTGCATGTCGCCCACCAAGGATCACCCCGTCCCAAGGGGGTTGGCCCATGCCAGAGCCTTCCCAAGGAGCAGTCGAGACAAACGCCGACTTTTTGCCCGTTCGGCTTTTAAACGGTAAACTGGTCGGCCCATTAGCTCCACGTGCATCGAGCACTGATAATAAACCCCCTACATAGCTTCGGGTCTCCCTCCGAACTTTGAGGGAAGCGAAAGCCGGAGTCTTAGAGCCCCAGGGCGGCGGAAGCAACGGCAGGTGCTGGAACTGGCGGTGAATACGGGGAGACTGCCCGTTGGGAGGAGACGAGTTTTGCATCTGGAACGTCAGCTGATCCAAGTGGCGGTGGCTTGCTGCGTCAGTGCTGGGACGCCTGGGACGACTGACGTCAGTCTTCCATGGCTGGTAACGGAACCTTGCGGGATCCATGGGCCGATTCCAACTGTAACAGACCTGGTTGTGATCCACTGAGCCACCGAAAAGCGATGGCGTAAGCCACACCAGGGAACAGTCTAAGTGGAACCCGTTTTTCAAACCAAGCCCGCCGCAAAAGCGGGATGGACTTGCTGCGGCGGAATGCCACCAGGTCCGCTAACCCCCCTGATGTGAACTTGCTTGCGATGTACCTAGGAATAGCGCAGTACAGAATCGGCGGCAAACTCGTAGTCAGAGGACGCAGGAAGGTCGGGGCAGGCAGCAAATGGTTTCGTTGGTCGGAGAACGTATGCCTGAGGGACTTGGTACACAGTATAGACACAACCGGAACGTAGAAAGGGCTTCCTCGCATAGGTACGGCACTATGGAATCGTCGAGTGGCCAGGAAGAGGAACGAATATAATGTACAGTGGCACGGTGTTTGCAATTATGGGCGCGCTGGCCTTTAAATTTGCGAAAGCCGGCGCGCGCGTGCCCTAAGGAGCCTGGGCGCTCACACCAGCCGCGCACAACATGTCCGGAGCGCGGTCCAGGTGAGGAGGAAGACTTACTGGGAACGGGGGAGCCCACGGGACCGGGGGCGGGGGCGTTGTACGCGTCCGGTGCGGCCCGTGTAACCGGGCAGCGATGCGCCGCAGCCCGGGACCCCGGGGCTGCAGCCCACTCTACAACCCTTTTAAAATTTTCCCAAAATCCCCTAATTGTCTTAACAAGATAAACTTTTTTCATTAGAGTTTATCATATTTGAGTGTCTGCCACAGAGACTATGGATTCTATGGATTTTTCTGTACATGCTAATACATGTCTGTCCAATATTGCCACTTCAGTTATAGTAAAAGCTGAATTTATTGAAGTAACTTAAATTTGAAACGAGGCCCCAATCTTCTATGTGTCATTTATAATCCTGATGTCTTCTTATTTGTCAAGGGGCTTTTTGAACTCCCTGAGAACCGGGAACAACGGTACTTGATTCCCTAAAGCTATTTTGCTTGGTGAACCCCTCTCGGGGCCTTTCCCTGGGGCGGGGGGGAGGGGGGCGATCGCCCCCCCCGGCCGGGCTCTGTCACCCAGGGGGAGCCTCCCGCCTTGCCTGCCCCAGGGTTACCCCTGGATTGCACCCCGTTGTAAAAAGCCGGCGAGTAAAACCAGACTGCACACATTAGTGCAGCTGCCGGCACAGGGAGAAGGCGGGTGGGATCGCTCCCCTCCTCCCTCCCCCCTGAAATGTATCAGCGCTCAGTAGCGCGCTGAACATACACAGCACATTGCAGGGGCCAAAGGCTTTCACCAACCCTCGTGCGCTAGTTCCCGGGTCCCATCAGTCCCCAGGGGACACCGGGGGCTGAGTGTAAGGGGTGTGATGATGTTCACGCCGCTTACACTGAATCCCCCCGAGACCCGCCGTACAGGGGGTCCTGGAAAGGGGAAATAATTTTTTTATGTTTTATCAAGTACAGGGGGAAAAACTGGCTACAGGGGGAAAAAAATGGGGTACAAAGGGGGGAACTGGTACAGGGGGGGGAAAAATGGTTCAGGAGCAAAACTGGGAACGGGGCAAAACTGGCTACAGGGGCAATTACAGGGGCAAAACTGGTACAGGGGGGGCAACTGGCTACAGGGGCAAAATGGAAAAGGGGGGCAAATAGCAGGGGGGCAAAACTGGCTACAAGTGGCAAAACTGGCTACCTGCGACAACTGGCGACAGGGGGCAACTCGCAGGGCTACAGTGGGCAAGTAGCAGGGCTACAAGGGGCAAGTAGCATGGCTACAAGGGGCAACTAGCAGGGCTACGGGGGGGAAAATGCATAGGGGGGAATATCATGGCTACTTTTGGCACTATAAGGGTGTGGGGCTACTATCTGGTTACAGGGGGGTTTCATGGACAGGGCAGCCATTGGCCAGGGGCCACACATGCTGCTGGGGGTCTTCTGGTTACAGGGGGGTATTACTGGCTACAGGGGGAACGTGAAGCATTGTGGGCATTATTTTATGGGGGGGGGGGGCAAAATTTTTCTATTTTCACCCGGGAGTGCAATTTAGCCTGGGAAAAGGGCCCGGTCCTGTTTAAGTTTTTGGTGTTTTTCTTGAAAAAATGACCTTGGTGTCCAACCCTGTGAAACTTTTTTTAATTTTTCGGGTTTAAAGCTTTTCTAATGTGACTTTTTAAAATATAAAAAAATTACAGCAGCACCGGAAGGCACTAAAACTCACCCAAACATTAAAAAATTTTTTTGGAGAAATTTAAATTACAAACCAAATATCTTCCCCTATGTGCCCTAAATAGAGGCCCCATCAATTTGTCTACCTACCTTTGTAAAGGGTAACCCTGAAGGGTTTTTCTATCTCTAAACTTGCCTCTCTTCTGGTCAAAGCCTCCATGCATTCTGGACAATGGGCTCCATTTACCCTGATTATAAGGACCTCAATACAGAGGGAAATAAATTTTCCCCCCGGGTGCAGGGTTTTTTGGGAACCCAGGGGAAAAGTAAAAACAGCTGGGGACCCAAAAAATGGGGTTCTTTTTTAAATTGGGGGGAAAATGGTTACACAATTTAAATTTAAAGGTGGGGACAAAAAAACCCCTCCTTTTCTACTTTGTATTAATACAGCTCAAATGTTCCATGAATTTGATGTTTGTATGGTTTTTAAGTGCCTGGGGGGCGTGTTTTCTTTTTTGTGTTTGGAGATTCATTTTTTAAAAATTTTAAAACCCCAAAAAATTTTTGCCCCCAAGTTTTCTTTTTTCCAATTTTGTGAATAGTTTGGTACGGGGAAAAAATTTTTGTCTTTTTTATTTTTAAATTTTGGTAAAGGGATTGAGCTTGATTAAAAAAAAAAAAAACTACAAAAAAAAAAATGCAAAAAAATAAACATCACTTTAAAGTCTTTAAAACTTTTTAAAAAAGGGAAGAAAAGGGTTTCTAACACTTGAATTCCTCTTGCTCTAAGTTATGAAAAATTTTAAAATTTGGGGCTTTTTCGGGAAACTTTCCATATCGATTATGTATTTTTTATTATTACCCTAGTTTGCTATCTCCCGTCCCTTTCTTGGGTTGCTTCTAGTAGATACCTTCCTGGAAACACATGCTGTTTTGGAAATGTTTCCATTCTAGCTTTAGTTATATTATATTCATTCTCCCTTTTATACCTTAAACCATTTTGACCGACACACCTTTTTTGTGAGCTTCTCTCCAATCAGACTATCCCTACAGCTGTAATCTTCTTTAGAAAGTCCAGGAATCTGGCTCACACATTCATAGACTGTTCGCAGCTTGTAAAAACTCACCAATATTGTAGCCAGGTGGAGTTCCAGATCTTCACTACTGTTAAAGGTTTGCTAGACATACTGCAACAAACAGAATAAGAAATGTGTAGTTACATTTAACTCTTATGATAAAATAAATACTTGAAGAATCAATTAAATTCAAAGTCTAAGGGTGACATGTATGAACCTAGTGCCGACTTGCCAGTTCTCCCTCAGTATGTATGAAAGCAGGGCCAGGACAATGAGGAGTCAGAGGTAGGCGATCGCATAGGGCGCCTTCCTCTGCCTGTCACTAGGGGGCGCAGAGCGGGTATGGAGCCGGTTATAGTGAGAGGAGGGTTATAGTGAGAGGAGGGGGCTATAGTGAGAGGAGGGGACAATAGTGAGAGGAGGGAGTTATAGTGAGAGGAGGAGATTATAGTGAGAGGAGGAGATTATAGTGAGAGGAGGGAGTTATAGTGAGAGGAGGGAGTTATAGCGAGAAGAGGGGGGAATAGTGAGAGGAGGGGCTATAGTGAGAGGAGGGGTTATAGTGAGAGGAGGGGGGTTATAGTTAGAGGGGGGTTATAGTGAGAGGAGGGGTTTTTAGTGAGGGAGGGGGGGTTTTTAGTGGAGACGGGGGTTATAGTGAGAGGAGGGGGTTATAGTGAGAGGAGGGAGTTATAGTGAGAGGAGGGGGCTATAGTGAGAGGAGGGGCTATAGTGAGAGGAGGGGTTTATAGTGAGAGGAGGGGGTTATAGTGAGAGACGGGGGCTATAGTGAGAGGCGGGGGCTATAGTGAGAGGAGGGAGTTATAGTGAGAGGAGGGGTTATAGTGAGAGACGGGGGCTATAGTGAGAGGAGGGAGTTATAGTGAGAGGAGGGGGCTATAGTGAGAGGAGGGGGTTATAGTGAGATGAGGGAGTTATAGTGAGAGGAGGGGGTTATAGTGAGAGGAGGGAGTTATAGTGAGAGGAGGAGATTATAGTGAGAGGAGGAGATTATAGTGAGAGGAGGGAGTTATAGTGAGAGGAGGGAGTTATAGCGAGAAGAGGGGGGGGGGGGGAAATAGTGAGAGGAGGGACTATAGTGAGAGGAGGGGTTTATAGTGAGAGGAGGGGTTTATAGTTAGAGGAGGGGGTTATAGTAAGAAGGGGGGGCTATAGTGAGAGGAAGGGGGCTATAGTGAGAGGAGGGAGCTATAGTGAGAGGAAGGGGTTATAGTGAGATGAGGGAGTTATAGTGAGAGGAGGGGGTTATAGTGAGAGGAGGGGGGTTATAGTGAGAGGAGAGGGGCCATAGTGAGAGGAGGGGGTTACAGTGAGAGGAGGGGGTTATAGTGGGAGACGGGGGCTATAGTGAGAGGAGGGAGTTATAGTGAGAGGAGGGGTTATAGTGAGAGACGGGGGCAATAGTGAGAGGAGGGAGTTATAGTGAGAAGAGGGGGCTATAGTGAGAGGAGGGGTTTATAGTGAGATGAGGGAGTTATAGTTAGAGGAGGGGCTATAGTGAGAGGAGGGGTTTATAGTGAGAGGAGGGGGTTATAGTAAGTGACGGGGGCTATAGTGAGAGGAGGGGCAATAGTGAGATGAGGGAGTTATAGTTAGAGGAGGGGCTATAGTGAGAGGAGGAGATTATAGTGAGAGGAGGAGATTATAGTGAGAGGAGGGAGTTATAGTGAGAGGAGGGAGTTATAGCGAGAAGAGGGGGGGAAATAGTGAGAGGAGGGGCTATAGTGAGAAGAGGGGTTTATAGTGAGAGGAGGGGGTTATAGTTAGAGGAGGGGGTATAGTGAGAGGAGGGGTTTATAGTGAGAGGAGGGGGTTATAGTGAGAGACGGGGGCTATAGTGAGAGGAGGGGCAATAGTGAGAGGAGGGAGTTATAGTGAGAGGAGGGAGTTATAGTGAGAGGAGGGGGTTATAGTGAGAGGAGGGAGTTATAGCGAGAGGAGTGTGCTATAGTGAGAGGAGGGGCTATAGTGAGAGGAGGGGTTTATAGTGAGAGGAGGGGGTTATAGTGAGAGGAGGGGCTATAGTGAGAGGAGGGGTTTATAGTGAGAGGAGGGGGTTATAGTGAGAGGAGGGGCTATAGTGAGAGGAGGGGTTTATAGTGAGAAGGTGGTTATAGTGAGAGACGGGGGCTATAGTGAGAGGCGGGGGCTATAGTGAGAGGAGGGAGCTATAGTGAGAGGAGAGGTTATAGTGAGATGAGGGAGTTATAGTGAGAGGAGGGGGTTATAGTGAGAGGAGGGGGTTATAGTGAGAGATGGGGGTTATAGTGAGAGACGGGGGCTATAGTGAGAGGAGGGAGTTATAGTGAGAGGAGGGGTTATAGTGAGAGACGGGGGCTATAGTGAGAGGAGGGAGTTATAGTGAGAGGAGGGAGTTATAGTGAGAGGAGGGGGTTATAGTGAGAGGAGGGAGTTATAGTGAGAGACAGGGGCTATAGTGAGAGGAGGGGGTTATAGTGAGAGGAGGGAGTTATAGTGAGAGGAGGGAGTTATAGTGAGAGGAGGGGGTTATAGTGAGAGGAGGGAGTTATAGTGAGAGGAGGGGGTTATAGTGAGAGGAGGGAGTTATAGTGAGAGGAGGGAGTTATAGTGAGAGGAGGGAGTTATAGTGGTTATAGTGAGAGGAGGGGGCTATAGTGAGAGGAGGGAGTTATAGTGAGAGGAGGGGGTTATAGTGAGAGGAGGGAGTTATAGTGAGAGGAGAGGGCGATAGTGAAAAGAGGGAGTTATGGTGAAAGGAGGGGTTTATAGTGAGAGGAGGGAGTTATAGTGAGAGGAGGGGGTTATAGTGAGAGGAGGGAGTTATAGTGAGAGGAGGGTGTTATAGTGAGAGGAGGGGTTTATAGTGAGAGGAGAGGGTTATAGTTTGAGAAGGGAGTTATAGTGAGAGGAGGGGGTTATAGTGAGAGGAGGGAGTTATAGTGAGAGGAGGGAGTTATAGTGAGAGGAGGGAGTTATAGTGAGAGGAGGGAGTTATAGTGAGAGGAGGGGGTTATAGTGAGAGGAGGGGGGTATAGTGAGAGGAGGGGGTTATAGTGAGAGATGGGGGTTATAGTGAGAGACGGGGGCTATAGTGAGAGGAGGGAGTTGTAGTGAGAGGAGGGGGCTATAGTGAGAGAAGGGGGTTATAGTGAGATGAGGGAGTTATAGTGAGAGGAGGGGGTTATAGTGAGAGGAGGGAGTTATAGTGAGAGGAGGAGGTTATAGTGAGAGGAGGGGGCTATAGTGAGAGGAGGGAGTTATAGTGAGAGGAGGGGGCTATAGTGAGAGGAGGGGGTTATAGTGAGAGGAGGGGATTATAGTGAGAGGAGGGGGTTATAGTGAGAGGAGGGTGTTATAGTGAGAGGAGGGGGTTATAGTGAGAGGAGGGAGTTATAGTGAGAGGAGGGAGTTATAGTGAGAGGAGGGAGTTATAGTGAGAGGAGGGTGTTATAGTGAGAGGAGGGGGTTATAGTGAGAGGAGGGGGTTATAGTTTGAGAAGGGAGTTATAGTGAGAGGAGGGGGTTATAGTGAGAGGCAGCAGTTATAGTGAGAGGAGGGTATTATAGTGAGAGGAGGGGGTTATAGTGAGAGGAGGGAGTTATAGTGAGAGGAGGGGGTTATAGTGAGAGGAGGGGATTATAGGGTGAGGAGGGAGTTATACTCCACTGTCATGTGTTGGAATTGTGTTTTTTTTCTCATTCCACCTAGCTGGGGAGGACGCAGGCATGTGCCTTAGGTTAGGGCTGCGGATTTAATGTTTATCGGGGGGGGGGGGCGCCATCGGCCCTACTTGCCTAGGGCACCAAAATGCCTTGTATGAAAGTGTCTCACAGCGCTTTATAAATGTGTCCAGTTCTACAGTACCTCAATATGTATGAAAGTGTCTCAAAGCGCTTGATAAAAGTAATCTCAGCCTTGCCACTTTGAAACTGGTATGGATTTGTACAACAGTTTCATGCCAAACTTTGGTGCAGTTCTGGCACATCATACAATTCTTTCATAACAACCTCCGCATCTCTTGCGCATTCAATAGTGTTGTGTCTGGTGCATGTTACATTAAATTTTGGCTTACAATGGTTCATACATCTATAGAACAAGGCTACAACTGTTTGGCTCAAATCAAGGCAGAAGATGGTGCAGCCCCTTTATAAATTTACCCGAAATTTTGAGCAGTTGGCCACTTTACCAAGTTCTCTCAGATAACAGAATTGGACCAATTCCCAAACATGGCCTATCTGTGTTTGTCAATTCATAGACAACTTGCTGCTGGTTTCTTAAAATAACATCCTATCCTCCCTTTGTATTGCTCCCACCACGGGCATAGCTAGAATCCTTAGAGCATCACAGCAAAATGTGATGGGCCTCACCATCTATGGGATGATGGGAAACAAAGACAGCAGGATAAAGGTAATCATTAAAGGTATAACTATTAGCACCAAATATATTAGGAACCCACAAAGTTCTGCTAGATCTCAGGAAGCCACCAACTTGTTTTATCTCACAAAAAAATCATGGACATGAATGGGCCCCTTTTGGCTTTTGGGCCCCATAGCAGCTGCTATGCCTGCTATGGCTATAGTTATGCCCCGGCTCATGCTAATAGTGAGCGATTCAAATGTGTATTAACTTCAAATTAACCTCTCTCTGCCGCTGCTAGTTTGACCTTCCTGACAGAGCCCTAATTTTGAAATTTAACGTGTCACTTTATGTAATTTATGTAATGTTGTGAAAATTTTAAAAAATTGCCATTTTCAATGTTCCAACATCTCTGCATGTAAGACAGTTATTTCACACAGAATAGTTTATTTTTTTACGACATTAGGGGGCTTAGAAGTTTATTAGCGATTTTTCACATTTTCAAGAAAACTTGCAACATTGATTTTTTTTTGGGACCAGTCCAGTTCTGATGTGAGGGAAATGTATGTTATATGCCTCTATAAATGACTCCATCTAAGAAATTACACCACTTAAAGTATTTACAGCAGTGTTTAGGAAGTTTACTAACCCATTAAGTGTTTCACAGAAATTAAAACTAAATGGAGATGAAATTTCTAAATTTCCCTTTTTTTGCTGATTTTAAATTTGTATCCATTAATCACTGGAACACAGTAGATGGTAAGAGGGAAATGCAACTCAACATCAATTCCGCCAATTCTAAATTTAGAATTTTCCTATATGTGACCCTAGTGCGCTGTTTTGCTCAACCACAAGCCTCAGAACATGAGGAGGAGCACCTATCGGACCCTGGGGTCTAAATTTTTTAGGCGCCATTATAATTTTGCGGGCACCTAAAGGGCTAAAACTTAATAAACACCACTAGAAAGACCCCATATTGGAAACTACACCCCTTGAGGGGTATATCCAGAGGTGTAGTGAGTTATCAACCCTACAGGTGTTTCCCTTTTTTTTTAGCATTGGGCTGTGGAAATTAAAAATAAATTTTTTTTCCAACAGTCTGCAATTTTAGCTGAAAATGTTTCATTTTTACATGGATAACTGGATAAAACCACCCCAAAATTTGTTACACAATTTGTTCGGCAATACCCTATATATGGGTGTAAACTACTGTCTGGGCATGTAGCAGGGCGTACAAGGGAGGGAGCGCTATTTGGCTTTAGAAAGGCAAATTTTGATGGGTGCCATGTTGCATTTGCAAAGCTCCCAAAGTACTAGAGGTGAAACCTTCCATAAATCACTCCATTTTGGAATATGTATGCATCGCTATCTTATGATAGCTATAATCTTTTTTATTTTTTCCTCATACAGAGCTGTGTAAGGATTTTTTTTACAGGACACACTGACATTTTCATTGGTACAACTTTGGCATTTATATGACTTATTGATCACTTTCTATTTCATTTTATGTGCTGCGGGATGAACGAAGATCACAATTCTGTGATCCCTTTGCGGCCATAATGTATGGGTACGATAAATGTTAATAAAGGGTTATAGGGGTGTTCTCACCATGCTATTTCAAAAAGCTTGCTCTTCATACTCAATGTCATGCTTCAAATTCCTGGGCAGGTTGCCAGTGGTTCTTCAGCAGTGATATCAGATCTGCTATTCCAAGCTGAGCCTGCTAGAGGGACATCAGTGATAGAACAGATCAAACAGCAGGACAGAAGGCTACAGAGATCTAAAAGAGTCAAGATTTGTCAGTAACAAATAAACAAGCTCCTGACACAGCAGGGACTGACATCATCATCTTTGCCATGATCAGTAGCCTAACGAAGCTTGTATACACAGGCAAGAAATAAGAACTTTTCTAGCTCTGAAATGAATCAAAATCAGTGCATTTGCTAATAGTCTTTATTTCCCTTTTCCTACATATTTAAAGAGTATCAATGTGGTAACTGTTTGCTATTTGTGCAGTTAGCTAATATAAAGATGAAGAATCAAGTTGGTTTATCTGGACACAGGACTTGTCCCAGTCTAATTTAGAAAGTGACTGGAGAGACAATATCCAGCTGCAGACACATTGGAGACATGTTCACTCCTAGAAAAGAGAGCCACTAACATGGGTGCCTACATCTCCATTTAGTCTAGTGATACAGGATGGACAGGGGACTTTGATTATCTTCATAAGTGGGGTCTCCGAGGTATTAGACATTTACGTCATACCCTGTGAATATACCTGCCTGAAAGAAAATATACTTTTGCTTTGTTTGGAGCTTACATTTTTCTAAAGCAGACTCTAGCCATGTATGACATTACACCATCTGTTCCCCTTTTAGCTTTTTACCTGCTCTAGATAGATTTAAATTCCAGGCAAAAGATAAATTTGTAATGAAATATTTTTCAAGCATATCAGATTTAAAATCACAAAATTATTTAAAAGTCAAATTAAAGGGGTTGCCCAATTTCACTAAGTTCACATCTTCCGCCAGTTCATAGCAACCTACGAACCATCGAGAGATAATAGGGAGATGGCCACAATTCTCCCCATTCATTTCTGTAGGATTTCCGAATGAATATAGCCAATATCCAGAAAAAGAAATTGGGAGAACTGCACAAACAATTTCCACCTCTAGGATGAAGCGATTTCGTCCTACGTCATGGGTCGTTGTCGATATCGGGAATTTTCAAGCGATTTTCCCTAGTCGATAATAGATTATTTGCCCTGACCCTTTTAAAAATCTATGGGAGAAACAATACCCATTTTACACCTAAACAGGGGTGGGGGAAGCTGGAAATTAAAATCCACAACTCAAATGGATACGTGGTAAATTTGGGCAAAAAACCCCTTTTGGGTATAAAACCCAGAAAAAAAGTCACAGACCATTTTACATCTGTCTTGTACCACAGCTTGACCCCTTTTTAAAAAAAAAAACCCCAAAAAAAAAGGGGCTAAATTTTTCCAAAGGAAAAATACAAAGCTACATTCTGCCAATGGGTGAAAAATATACGAGTCCCCTCAGCAATCTCGGCCCCAAATGTAAAAGGGAAAGAAGGCGGTGCCGGATTTAAAGAGCCAATGGGCCTAGTACTAATTCACACCAGCATGCAGAAAGCCACAGTATAACAACATAGGAGAATGCCATAGATAGGGCGATGCAAAGGGTAACGCCATTCATACAGGAACACCATGCTGAGTTACAGCCTATAGCGCCCATAATATTCAAATGGGCAGGCTTCCCAGCACTTATAAGGTGTCCTGCACAAAATACTTGTACCCTAAGCTCCCAAGTGTTTTAGGGCAAAAAAATATAATAACATGCTTGCAAAATATGAGGTATTAGTTGATACGGTAGCTACAGTATGCAAGCTTGCAAGCTCCGGCAAGGCTCCTCATTTCTTGCAAGTCCCTACACTATTAAAAATAAAACCACAAAACAAAAAAAAAGGGACATAAATTACCAAGGAAAACTACAAATCTACACTTACTTTACTTGAACTGGACATTGACTATCCCTGTCCTGGAATGCAGCATGACCCTTAAACCTATCTGACCTCCAGATTAAAAAGTGCCTGAAAAAGGAGTCTTTGAACCACCATTTTAGTTGAACTGGACATTGACTATGCCTGTCCTGGACCGCAGTATGACCATTAAACCTGTCTGACCCACAGATTAAAAAGTGCCGGAAAAAGGAGTCTTTGAACCACCATTTTAGTTGAACTGGACATTGACTATACCTGTTCTGTACCACAGTATGACCATTAAACCTGTCTGACCTCCAGATTAAAAAGTGCCGGAAAAAGGAGTCTTTGAACCACCATTTTAGTTGAACTGGACATTGAAAATACCTGTCCTGGGCCACAGCATGGCCCAAAAACGCATGACCCCCAGATTTAAAATGCCTTTAAAAAGGGTCTTTTAACCCACCATTTTAGTTTCATTTGGGCATTGACTATACCTGTTTTTGTACCCACAGTATTTACCAATTTTTTCCCGTTGAAACCCCCAGATTAAAAAATGCCTGAAAAAAAGGGGTCTTTGGGGAACCCTTTATTTGTGGGTTTAACTGGACTTTGACTATGCCCTTTTCCTGGAAAAGGGTAGTTTTTTGACCCTTTAATTTTAAACCTTTTTTCTGACCCCCCAAGATTCAAAAAGGGGGCCCGGAAAAAAAGGAGTTTTTTTAAACAAACCAAATTTTTGTTGAAAAATGGCATTGAATATTTCCTGTCCCGGACCGAAGTTTAAAGGACAAAATTTAAAAATGTTTTGGCCCCCTTTTTGAATAAAATGTTCCCGGGAAAAAGGAGTCTTTTGAAACCCCAATTTTTTTTGGGAAATGGAACATTGATTTTTTCCTGTCCCCGTTTCCCGCAGTAAAGGGCCATTTAAACCTGTCTGACCCCCGGGGTTTAAAAAATGGTGGGGAAAGGAGTCTTTTCAAAACCCCCAAATTTTTGTTGAAAAGGACATTGGAAATAAAACCGGGTTTTGTTTCCGCAGTATGACCCATTAAAACCCGTTTTGACCTTTCCGATTTAAAAAAAAGGTTCCCGGGAAAAAGGGTCTTTTAACCCCCAATTTTTTTGTTTTTTTGAAATGGGCATTTGGTTTTCCTGTCCTGGGCCCGCATGAGCCCCCAAAACCCCGGCATCCTCCCCGATTAAAAAAAAACCTGAAAAAAAGTCCCCTTTTAACCTCCCTTTTAGTTGAATTGGGGGCCATTGATATTTCCCGTCCCGGGCCGCGTATGGAAACCCTTTAAAAAAAGTCTGACCCCCGATTTTAAAAAGTGCCGGGAAAAAAGGGGTCTTTGAAAACCCCCTTTTGTTGAAATGGACATTGGGCTATGTGTCATGGGCCACAGATTTTTTAGCCCCCAAATCTGATGGGCCCCAGATTTTAAAAAATGCCGGAAAAAAGAAGGGTTCTTTTTTAAACCACCATTTTTCTTGAAATTGGAAAATTGATTTTTTATCCTGTCCCTTTATCCGTTTTAAAACCATTAAACCTGTCTTTACCCACGGATTTAAAAAAATTGGGGGGGGAAAAGTTTGTCCTTTTTAACCCCCCTTTTTAGTTTGAAACCCGGACAATTTTTACTATTTACCTGTCCTGTACCGCAGTTTTGACCATTTAAAACCGGGCTGGGGAAACCCCCAGATTAAAAAGTGCGGGAAAAAGGGAGTTTTGAACCCACATTTTAGTTGAAAGGACTTGGCTATGCCTGTCCTGGGCCACGCATAGCCCCAAACCGCAACCCTCAGATTAAAAAAAGTGCCTGAAAAAAAGGGTCTTTTAACCATCTTTTTTGTTGAATGGAATTGACTATGCCTGTCCTGGACCGCGTAGACCATTTAAACCGTTGACCCACAGATTAAAAAGTGCTGGGAAAAGGGTCTTTTTAACCACCATTTTATTTAACTGGGCATTTACTATCCCCGTCCCGTACCGCAGTAGGACCATTAAACCTGCCCCGATCCACCCGATTAAAAAGTGCCGGAAAAGGGTCTTTCAACCCCCATTTTAGTTTAACGGAATTGGGGCTATACCTGTCCTGGGCCACAGCATGAGCCCCAAACCTGGGGACCCCCAATTTAAAAAGTGCCGAAAAAAAGGGGTCTTTTTAAACCCCCATTTTTTTTGAACTGGACATTGATTACCTGTTTGTACCACAGTATGCCCTTAATCCCCCTCTGACCAAGATTAAAAAAATGCAAGAAAAAAGGGGTCTTTGAACCACCATTTTAGTTGAAATGGACATTGAATATACCTGTTCTGTCCACGTATGCCTTAAACCCCGCAGGGCCCCCAGATTCAAAAATGCCGGGAAAAAAAGGGTTTTTTTGAATACCCTTTTGTTTCCCTGGAATTTATATGCCCGTCCTGGACCGCTAGACCATTAAACCTGTCTGACCCCAGATTCAAAAGTGCCCGGGAAAAAAGGGGTCTTTGAACATCATTTTTTGTTTCACTGGCATTGACATGCATGTCCTGGCCGCAGTATGACCATTAAACCTGTTGACCCACAGATTAAAAAAGTGCCGGGGGAAAAGGGGCTTTGAACCCCCTTTTAGTTGAACTGGACATTGGGCTATACCTGTTCTGTACACAGTTTGACCCCTTAATCCCTCGACCCACAGATTAAAAAGTGCAAGAAAAAAGGGGTCTTTGAACCACCTTTTGGTTGAAAAGGACATTGACAAAACCTGTTCTGTACCAAGTTGACCATTAAACCGCATGACCCCCAGATTCAAAAGTGCCGGAAAAAAAAAAGGGCTTTTTAACTACCATTTTTGTTTCACTGGACATTGACTATGCCGTCCTGGACCCATTATGACCCC